>JXCR01118640.1:61375-72374 GCA_002079205.1 Phalaenopsis hybrid cultivar | reverse complement strand
TATATATATATATATATATATATATATATATATAAACACACACTCACCAATATATACATATATACACATTTATATTATTTATATATGTGTGTGTATATACACGTGTGTATATGCATGTGTTGAGAGTTATATATAGTTTAGGGTTCTATAGTGTAAAAGGGAATATAGAGAAGTTTAGGGACTTATGTGCAAGAATGTATAAACTCTATAAAAGCCCAAGTCATTAATTAATAAACAAGCTTTTACAATTTAGTATCGATACCAAACCCTACCACCACTGCTAAGCACGACTATTTCGTGAGGGATTCGAGCAGAAGAGGAGGGCGACATAAACTTCAACGTCAAGCAGTGTGGTGGGTTCATGTGCTGTGCTCACTTCCTTAGTTGATTTCCCACTGACTTGGTAGATGAAGAGTTCCACGATTGGAGAGAGCCGGATGGTATGAACAGCTCGAGAGAACAGAGGCATGCGATCGACTGTCACGGAGTGCGATCGATAGAATCATGTGAAATGGGGAGGAAGCAGGCCTATCTTCAGTTGCTCTGTGTCGCAGGAGAGCAAGGACAATAGCTTCTATGGCTTCGGTGCATAAGAGCGAAAGATGGGCGTGAGAGTTCTGTGGCTCTTGGGTAGCATGAAGGATTCTTGACGGCAAGGAAAAACGACGAGGAATTGGCTACGGTCTCTGCTTGCGAAGGATCAAGCGGCTTTGTCTTCCGGAACAGCGAAGAGGATCGCAGCTCTATCGTGCAGAAAAGAAGATCTTGATGGCGTGGACTTGCATGTGGGATAGAGGAAGTCACGTGTGCATCCTTTTGATTAAGCATGTCAGGAAAAAGAGATGATGTTGGAGATAAAAGATTGGAGCTTCTGAGGAAGATGGATCCTGAGGATTTGAAGGTCTTGATCGATTCACACAGGGAGCTAGCGTCTCGACGGGAGCTGCTACCTCAGCATGTGCTCCGACGTAGATGAAGCTAGATCTCCCTCCTATGGATTTGAGGCTTGTTGGACCGGTCACGTATCTGAGTTGGTCGTGTCGGATTGAGGCTGCTTAAGTAGGAAAGAGATTAAAGGGATATTTGGTTGGAGTAAAGGCTGAGCAAGAGGGACTGTTGAAGGGGATGAGTGGAGGACCACACACGTCGTACTTTACACCTGACATCTCAAATTAATAGTTCCATCGATTGCCTCATCAGTGGATGACATTTGAAAAATGAAGAACATCTAAGCAAAGTTGAAAAGGACCTATGCTGGGACTGAGAACCACATGAGGGTGTTCTAGATTCAACATGACATAGAAGCATTAATACAGGGTGATAAATTGATTCAACATTACTGCATAGAACTAGAAAGGTTGTGGCCATATCTTGATCACTTCTCACCTATGTTGAGTTGTAGTGATTTAAGGTGCAAGGAGAGAGAGATCTTTGCACAGATGAGGACTATGCAGTTTCTAGATCATCTGAACCCGGCTTTTGATTAGAGAATATCGGTCCTCCTAGCCTAAGCAACGATTCCTTCACTAGATGAGGCCATCATCGCGATGATACATGAGGAGAATCACATGAGGCTACACTCAGAGCTGAGTAGACTTCCAGATATGCAATCAGTTTTGGCTGCCTCAAGTTCAGGTATGGCAGTTGCTCAATGGGAAATCCGCAGGTGCTACAACTATGGAGAAGTGGGACACCTGAGCAAGGCTTGTCAAAAGCCACCAAAGAAAAGAGAGGTGGATGTGGACAGTCTAGAGGCAGTGGTCATAATTGTGGGGGCCAAAGAGATGAAAGAGCGGACTTTCGGGCAAATCTGATCGTATCAGAGAACAAGAGAGACAACGGTGCTCTTTACTGATGAGGATCACGAGTTCCTAGAGATGTTGAAGAGAAATCACAGAGCGGCAGGTGATGTGACTGAAGGTGCATACACTTTATCGTCATCCAAGGAAAACTCTACTACTTATACTCATTTAGCCAAAGATACTCGTGATACACATGTCATTGTCTCTATATCCACTAGAAGATCACTTGAATGGATAGTATATTCTGGTGCATCTCGACATGTGACAGATACTGCTAGTGAGTTTTCTTTCTATAATCATCTAACAATTTCAGAGAGCATTTAAATTGTTGATGGTACAACACAGATGTTCAATGTTTTCAATGCTCCTTTCTTTCCGCTGAACTTTTAATCAATTAGTGTCATTATACTTCAACTAAAATGTGTTGTTTTATTTAATATTCTTAAAGTAATCTTTGAAGCCAGTCTTAAAATTTATGATAGCGTCGGAGTAGGAGAATCTAGGAGTGTGAAGGATGTGTTGTTACTACATCACAAGCTCGTGGGACACTCTTCATTTAGTCTATAAAGTTATTTGTATTCATCTTCGTATGAAAAAAACAAATAAAGAAAAACTTGTGAGTGATGCTTGTGAGTTTTGTAAGCATACCAAGAGCTTTTATGTTAGTTCTGGTAATAGAAGTTCTTGTGTTTTTGATTTGGTGCATTAATATGTATATAGACCTCATTCTATAACTTCGATGAATGTTTACAATTATTTTATAACTTTCACTGACTGTTTTTCTCGTGTTACTTGGTTATATCTGATAAGACAAAAGTGACGTGCTTGCCCGCTTTAAAGACTTTCACATACCGATTCAGACTCAATATGGTGCAGTAGTGAAGGTATAGAGATCTGATAATGAAACAGAGTATAGAAAAAAGATGATTGGGGAGTACATGTTAGCCCAAGGGATACAGCCTTAAACCACATATTCATACACAGTGACACAAAGCGGAGTAGCAAAGAGGAAAAATAAGCACCTAGAAGTAGCTCGAAATGATGATCTCGATGAAAGTCTCAAAGCACTTGTGGGGGCAAGTAGTTTTGACAGTCACTCAATTGATCAACAAAATGCTCTCAAAAGTGTTGGAGTGGCAATCTCGTAAATTGTTGAAAGAAGATAATGGTGAGATCATCCCATTGAAGGTATTTGGTAGTGTATTTTTTTTAAGGAAAATAGACCATCAATGAAGCTGGATCCCATATCTGTGATGTGTGCTTTCGTGAGTTGTTCTGCCACCAAGAAGAGGTAAGTTTGTTTGAGTCAAATAGAGAAGACACTATTTGTGAGTTTATATATGGCTTTTAGAGAATTTGAACCATGCTACAACTTGAAGGTGACCTCACCCTTTGGAGATTTGTCGGATACTGGAGGTATGAGACGAAAGGGGGAGAGTAATGATGGTGAGAGATTGTTACATGTGGAAATGATGCCTTGTCTCATTGTGTGGAAACGATTAGCTAAGGAACATCCAGAAAATGAGAAAAATGAAACTAAAGGGGATGAAATTCAAGCTCAAGGGGAGCTGAGGGCATATATAAGGAGGAGGCAGAATGAGGTAACTATGTTTGTCGTGTCACTCATGCCATCAAATCCATTGTCCTAGTCTAGCTCGACTCCTGAGACACCTACACCATCCACCTTGAAATTTGATTACACAGGTGATATGATTCCTCTCCTTTCTCCTCCCACTCTCATTACTTGAAGGAGGACGTCTCGCAGCAAAGCAAGTCATCCTCCTGATCATTTTGGTTTCTCACATGACATTATCCATTTTGTCTCATACTCAAATATATCACCTCTACACAGCATCCATTGCATCTTTGGAAACTGTCTCTTTTACCTTAAGGGTTAGCTGGTGGCTAAAGAGAATCCAAAGTGGAAATTTGTCATGTTGGAGGAACTTGGTGCTTCGATAAACACAGGATGTGGAAGCTCACGTTACTTCTAGCAGGGAAAAATGTAGTCGGGTGCAAATGAGTCTTCATAGTGAAGCAAAAATCAGAAGGAAAAATTCATCACTACAAAGCACGATTGGTGGGAAAATGTATAGTCAGATGTATGACATCGACTATGATGAGACATTTGTACTAGTGGCGAAGATGAGCACAGTGAGTACACTCGTCTCTCTAATTGTAAATAGTGGATGGAGCTTACACCAATTGGATGTGAAGATTGGGTTTCTTCATGGGTATATGCTAGAGGAGGTGTACATGGAAATGCCCCTAGGCATCAATAAAAACCAAATAGTGGATAAAGAATGCAGGCTGAGGAAGTCATTGTGGTTTGAAACAGTTTCCACGAGCTTGGCTTGATACGTTCAGAAGAGCAATGATAGGAATGTGCTATCAGCAGATCAAAATGACCACACATTATTTTTTTGATAACCAGATGAACTGCAAGTGAGACAAAGAACTCAAATAACAAAATTCGTTTACTCGGGTATTTTTCCACCAAATCTCATCTACCAATCAGAAGGAGATCTTAAATTTTTTAAGCCAATAACAACTCTACTCCCAAAGTCTCCTCTTAAGTTATCAAACAAGTCTAGTTGAATATCAACTCTAAAGCGATCTTTATAATCTACCTTCTTTCCATACAAGCAATTAACCCTTGGTTCACCTTTTCAACATTAAATAATTTACCTTCAAAGAGAAATTAAGCGCTTAAAGAATAACCAACTGCATGTAGTAGTATGAACTTGGATTTCCCATCTTGCATCAATTTTCCTCCAAACAGGTCCATCTTCTCATTATACCCACAATTAAAATCATTTTTTCATTTTTGAATTCACTAACTCATAAATATAACACATGGCTGGTCTTTCTTCTAAGTCAACCTCTCTTAGAACATTTACAAACAGTACAACACTTTTGATACAGTAAGCAAAATGAACCAAAAAATATGGATCACACAAAATAATAGCTTGAGCTTTTATACCTTTTGTCTTTTTAGCCTAGTGACTAGAATTACAAGCTTCTGAGGAGAATATTGTCTGAAGTGGTTGTTTCTGCTTTTAAATGTTTGAAGGGTCAAATATGCAGTAGCAAATCATGTGATGGTTGGACGAACGAGTTCCCTCTTTTTTATAAATGATCTCATCAAGTCAAAAATTCACGTGCCCGTAACTGAATTTAATAATTTATTTTGTTTTTGCAAGTATACTTTCGTGAATCTTTAACTTTCCAGTTTCTTCTAACATTAGATCAATACAATGTGCTGCACAAGATGTCCAATAAATATTTTTTTCATTACATTTTTACCCGCATTGATTTATTATCTGTTATAATTTGCATCAATTTTTTTTCTCATACTTCTTCAATCACATCATCCAAATAATTGAATATTAATTCGTCACTCTTTATAGCAAGCATTCACAAATTTAAGGAAAAAAAAGTCTCAGTTGGACTGTTACATGAAAATTAATCAAAGTTCTACTTTTTCTTCCGTACATAATTTGCTCTGTCTTCTTATGCTCCTTTAACATCTTATTGATTGTAGCAACTTCACCTTCGAGTGTCCAAGTTCTTAATTCATGTATTGTAAGTAGAGTAAAACTAGGTCCAATATTAGCAAATGTTTCAAACTTGGTTTGTTTGGCTAAATAGCAGTATCTAGCAATTTCCCTAAATACTTCTTTTTTTTTATCTTTTTTTCACTTGGAATTTAGAGTTGAATTTATTGTTTGTGTTGTGGTAAAAGAATCAATTAGACTTCTAACTCTAGGTGGCCTCAAGAAGAGTCCAATAATGATAAATTAACGGAATTTTGACCTTCACAAACATTTTGACCTACATGTTTCTTTTCTTTTATCTTTTTTTACTTGGAATTTATAGTAGAATTTCTTGCTTGTATTGTAGTGAAAGAATTCATTGGACCTCTAACTCCAGGCGGCCTCTAAGAAAAGTCCAATAATGATGAATTGGTGGCATTTTGACCTTCACAAACATTTGTTGCACTATTTATAGTCACTTAATACACTGTCATGATGTGATTTGACTTTTGCATCTTATTATAATGTTTTCTTTCATTTCTCTTGAACTTTAGTGTGAGCTTCAGCGCATAGTTTAATGCCCTTGTGTGTGACGAAAAGATGTTGCGTCAACATATTTATCGTTTCGCTACACACTTGATTGCAAAACTTCATCTAAAATACTTTTCCATTAGGTGTGTTTGTTTTATATTGCCATGCAAAGTCCTTGTTAGTGCAAAGACCACTGGTCAAACAATTCCCCCCTTTCATTACAAGTTTATAACTAACTTTACATATTAGAATAAAAAAAAATCAAATCAAATCCGCCTCCAACAAACATGAAAAAGTTTTCTGAGTTAATGAATTGTGTGACCTCTAGCAAACATAAGAAAATAGATCAAATTCGTGGATTTACTGAAGCTACATTAAACTCATTGTAGCTATAGTGAAATAATCTATTAATAACTTGCAAAACAATAAAAATCACATTGCTAAATAAAAGAAATTGTGCTGGGGAGATGAGATGACTACGGGAGAGACGCGGGTGCGAGAGACGTAGCTCGAGTGCGGGATCTTCTGCGTGTGAGAGACAGAGCAGAGTCATGTGCAAGAAATGGTGCAAACGGATGGGAAGATGGTCATGCAAGAGAGGAAATATACGGTTGTGGGATCGCCTACTACGGGATCGTCTGCGTGAGGGAGAGTCACTTATATTGACGTGAAAGGTCTGCAAAACTATGATTTTTCCCCTTTTTATTCAGTAATGTGTACGCCCCACGGGGCGCAAGTTATGCTTGCGAGGGTTCAAGATGTTCCCGTGCACACGTCTCGTGAGTTTTGCGCCCCCCCTTTAAAACAGAGATAAATGCTTGAAAATAAAAATATTTAATCAACAATTAAAGTAACATTAGTAAATAAAAAATAAATAATGATATAATTAACATCATATTTTTATGATATTATAGGCAATTAACTAATGAAGATAAAATTAAGCAAGTTTGATGATTTAAGAGAAGTCATAATTTTGAGGTGAGTGCTCTTACTCCAAAAGTTCTAATAGTATTTTGATTTCTTATGAATTAATTGCATTAAAAGTTATTGATAGCACTAAATTCATGTTTCAGTTTATCATAATTTATTTACTCTTCTTTTAATTAGTCATATTTGGTTTATATATGTATATATATATATACAATGGCGGCCGAGAGCTTTGCTAGGGGTTCGAATGGCGATTTTCGTCGCCTATGATTCAGTCGCTCAAAGGAGAGGGCTCGCACCTCGCCTCTATTTTGTCTTCTCTCCACTTCCGCTTCTCACTTCCTCTACTTCGTTGGCTGGCGTCGTTACTGTGTTTCGTCTGTTTTGACGCCAACAACGGCTCGCGTCTGCATCGTTTACTGCATCTCGACTGTTTCGACGTCGACAGCTGCATATCTCTGCATATTTGCCTCTCCCTGCTTCCGAGATTTCAGAACTTTGAAGTAGGAGACGCCGACAACTTCGCACGCACCTCGCTGCGAGTATATCAGGATCTTCTAGCAGATGGTCTTCCCTGCTCTAATGAGCTCCTTCCTTCGGTTGAACCTGGCAAAGTTTCATTTGCCCACGTGGTGGGTAATCCTCAGGTGAAGTCGGCGTTTGTCTTCCCCTCAAGCTATAAGAACTGTCGTGAGGGTACAGGTGATTGCCCTTTTGTTAAGAAGACAAGTAGGAAATGTGGGAAAGTAGCACTCATTTTCTCTGACTTAGAAATTTCAACCCTGACTGAGAAATTCAAGTTCGCTCTTATTGGAAAATTTCAGTGGGGGCACCCACCTATGGAAGTTATCAGAAAGAGTTTTGATAATCTTAAACTAGTTGGCAAGTGGAAAGTGAGACTCATTGATGGGAGACACGTGTTGATTCAATTAACCGTGGCTGAAGACCACACCCGAATTTTCTCCAAAAAATATCTTAATATTGCAGACAAGTCAATAAAGTTACTCAAGTGGTCTCCTGATTTTGACCCAAATTATGAATTAATCACTGTACCGGTATGGTTTAGTCCACCTGGTCTTAAGCTGCACTTTTTTAATCATCAGATTCTCTACTCTATTAGGGTCATACTTAGGGACCATATGAAGCTAAATTTACCGACTTTCAATCTAATCATACTTTGTGGCCAGTATACTTGTGGAAAGAGATATTACTTTACCTGATATTATTAAAGTCTGGCTGGGCACAACTCATAATAGATATTGACAACAAATCGTTATAGAACATAGACAACATTATTGTACTCATTGTAAGATGTTTGGGCATACCATTGATCAATGTCACAAGCTCCATCATAATTTGAAATCTAAAGTACAAGTGAATAAGAATGGGTATAACCACATTGCTCTTGACATATCTACTCTACCTGTAAAGGAAACTACCACAAAACAAGATTTTGTGTCTGATTTAATTGCCCCTATGGACCCCCTCTGACAATACTGTTTCTGTGATTGATGTGATGTTGGATGGCTCTACTGGGCAACCTACATCTTCAAACCCTATTGAAAACAATACTGAATGATCCATACCTACAAAGAATAGTGTTCGAACTGATAATCAGGAGAACCTTGTAGCTCTCCATTTTCAATAAGTATCCGGTGTAGAGACGACCACTCTTACTTCACATACACTAGAACATATTGTGGGCACAACAGTTGGCAATTCTTCTACTACAACACTACCACCTCATCTGAATAAGCAAGGTCAATCTTCGGATGAGGAATGACAGGTTTACACTTCCATGAGGAAGGAGAAGAATGGATATCTACTTGAGCTTAGGAATCTAATGGATGGCCTTTAGTTACTTCGGGTAATGGTACGCACCTCACCAGTTTGTTAGCTGACTCCCTTCTGAGAATTAGAGGCAGAGGCAGGATTAAATTGGGTCGTCCCTAGCTTTTTCACGCTTTGGTGGTTTGGAAGTTTTTGATCTTATATGTACCTTCTCTTTTTTTGAATTTTTTTTGTGTTGTACCGTGTGCGTTGGGTGCCTACTTTTGGGCCCACTCATACAACCTAGTTGTATCATTTTTTCTTTAATATATTAGCTCTTGGGCTTTTTTTAAATATATATATACATATATATTATCTGTTTGTGTGTAAAATTAAGAGCACCTAGGTGAGCACACTAAGGAGTCAAGCCATCCCGTGGGAATGGCGTCGATGGCGAGCTGCTCCGGTAGAGTTTCGCCCGATGGCGATTCCTTGGCTTGATCTTTCGGCTTTCTCGTCGTGCTTGACAACAAATTATGCGTTCGTCAATCTCTCCTATGATTGTCGACTCCTACGCGTCATCGTCACGTCTCGCTCTTCCTTCGCGTTATCCAGCTTCTGCGTGGTGGTCGAGCTATGAGCCGCGTCGAGCTGCGACTAACTTCCAGGCATCTCATCGTCGTCGTCTCATCTCGCTCTCCTTAGCGCTAGCTTCTGCATGGTCGTAGAGCTGCGAGTCACGTCGAGCTAAGTTTCAGGTCGTCTCCTCTCACTCTCGTTCGCTACAACTGTTTCGCAACTTCGACAACTGCAGGTCGACCCGACTTCTTCGGCTCGCTATTTTTGTCGCTGCCCGACTTGACATGGATTCTCCTTGCTGTGATGGAACTTCCTTCGTCTACGGTTGAACCTGGCAAAGCCTCATTTGCCCACGTGATGGGTAATCCTCAAAGGGAGACGGCGGTTGTCTTTCTCTCAAGTTATAAGGAGCAACGGGACAGTACAGGTGATTGCCCCTTTATCAAGATTACAAGCAGGAAAAATGAGAAAGCAGCACTTTTTTTCTCTGAGCTAGAAATTTCATCCCTGACTGATAAATTCAAGCTTGCTTTTATTGAAAAATTTCAGTGGGGACACCCACCTATGGATGTTATCAGAAAAAATTTTTGATGATCTCAAATTAGCAGGAAAGTGGAAAGTGGAAAGTGAGGCTCATGAAAGGAAGACGTATTAATTCAACTAACAATGCCTGAAGACTACATTGAGATTTTTTCCAAAAAATATCTCAACATTGCTGGTAAACCAATGAAGCTACTTAAGTGGTCTCCTGATTTTGACCCCAAGCACAAATCTCCTACTGTATCGGTATGGTTTAGTCTACCTGGTCTCAAGCTGCACTTTTTTCATCATCAGGTTATTTACTCTATTGGTGTCATATTTGGAGACTCTTTGAAGCTATATCTACCTACTTTTAATCTAACCAGACCTTCTATGACCAGACTACTTGTTGAAAGAGATATTATTTTACCTGATGTTACTAATGTCTAGTTGGGCACAACTCATAATGAATATTAGCAACAAATTGTTATGAAGCATAGACCTCCTTATTATTCTCATTGTAAGATGTTTGGGTACAACCTTGAGCAATGTTATAAGCTTCACCCTAATTTGAAATCTAAAGATCAAGTAAATAAGAATGAATCTGACTCCACTGCTTTGGACATATCTGTTTCATCTGGAGAGAAAAATATCACAGAACAGATTATGGTATCTGATTTAATCGCCTCTGTAGACCCTCCCCCTGAAAATATTATTTTTGTGATCGATGAGAAGTTGGATGGCTCTGCTGAGCAACCTACACTTTCAAACCCTCCTCAGTTGCAAGAAGCATCAAGTGAAGAGGAGACAATTCATGCTTCACACACACTAGAACCTACAGTCTTTACAACAGTTGACATTCCTTCTTATGGTGCTCATCAACTTTTATCTGCCCGGCGTTCTGTTGACCAACATTATGATCAGATGAGTCAGTCTTCGAAGGAGGAATGACGGGTCTATTCAAGGAGGAAGAAGAAGATTGGAGGTAAACTTCAGCTTGGGAACCTAATAGATGATACTTTGGTTACTTCGAGAAATGACTTGGCACTCAACAATTTGTTATTTAGATCTCGCCCTAGAACTAGAGGCAGAGGCAGGACTAAAGTAGCTCGTCTCTAGCTACTTCTTTTCTGCAATTTTGATATCTTTCCTTTTTTGGGTTTCCCTGTGTTTTTCTTCTTTTAGGGTGTTTCTGTGTGTTGTATCGTACGGGTAGGGTGCCTCTATTGGGCCCTCTCATACAACTTTTATGTATCTTTCCTTTTTTAATAGATATAGCCCTTAGAGTTTTAAATATATATATATATATATATATATATATATATATATATATAT
>JXCR01118640.1:17504-49501 GCA_002079205.1 Phalaenopsis hybrid cultivar | reverse complement strand
TAGATTTAAGATTATGGCAATGAAAATTATTCAGAGAAAGCAATAAATAAAACAATATTACTAGAACCAAATAAGAAATTGGAGTTAAGAGATGTTTAAAAAAGAAACCTAAATGAGTGAAAAGTACGAGATGTTCACATGCGTGGGAGAAGCTCGCGGATTGAGCCAATCTTGCAAAACCAGTTATAACAAGTTTCCTTAGCTTCAGAACAAACGTCAACAGAAAGAAAGTTTTCTGCAAGCAAAGTTGTGGAAGACATTAGAGAGGCAGAACCCGACAAAGAACAAAAACTAGAGGTATTACTACTAAACTTGGGATTTTTAAAAAATTAAAAGAAATCAACAGGTATGGAGTCGTTATTTTAGCATATGTTCTGCATAAAAATTTAACAAAACAGTTTTTCCTCCATAGATAATCAGAAGAATAGCAGTAAGATATTTTAATTAACAAGGGAAAGGCAGAAGACAGCTGAATTGATCCTATGATGCTTATTAAACTCACAAAGATAAGCATCACTTTATAAAGTAATTATCTGATATAAAAGTCCATCCTCTTTGCCCGCATTTATGACAAAGTGAAGTTAGGCCATACAAAAAATAAGCTGATTTAACAATTTTATGTTTCCAAAGCAAAACTACGACAGACATTTTTATCACAATACATTAGAAATTTGATTAAGAATATAATTGAAATGTCACTATAGAATTACAGATTCCCCATTAATAAGGGTCATTCAACCATAACTCCAAAATTCCTGCTTTCATAAACTCCATGAAGTGAGGGTAGGGTGAACGTCCGTACTTCAAATTTTGATAATTGAATTGCATTAAAGACAATCCTCTATCCGCAAAACTAAAGACAGGTTCGGAGGTGGCAGCCAAGATCCAACAACAAAATTCATATCACACAACCAAATGCAGCCTACGACCTGATCAAAATCTTCCACGATACAGATCTTAAACACCGAGGCTAAACGGTCGGGCAAAGATCTAAACGATGATGTGTCTCAGTTCTTAGAATAGCCAGAAGATCCAAACAGCCTTCACCCAAGAATGTTTTCATCCATCATGAATCTTAATGATGATATAACTCCACCATTACCATCTACCCCCACATAAGTACTATACTACCCTTTACCGTCTCCTTCATAAAAGCCCCCACATAAGCACTAAACTACCCTTTACTGTCACCTCTATAAAATCACCCTTCTAAGGGACAATTGTAAAAATTTAGATAAAATTTTAATCATTTTGAAATATACCTAATTTTTCACACCTCCCGAAACGCAGCCAATTTATTTTTATAAATAATACAATGTGAATCAATCCAATTAATATATAAATGTATATATAGATTATGGATATATTTGGAGGTATAAAAATTTAAAAATAAAAGCTTAATTAAAGTTAACAAAATCCTTAATCTATCTTAATGAACAAGGTCACTTACTCACAAATTAGCATCCCCAATTTATGTTATGTTGTGGAGCCTGATTGGAACACCCAAGAGCAGCAACTATTCGGGTGCACATGCGCCCACAACTGGCACTGGCTTTCTCTCAGACAGTTGTGCCCCCTTATGGGCGCTTAAGCGCCAAAAGTGGGCACTTAGGGGCCCACTTCAAGCGTCGAGGCGCCCACTTTCAGAGCGCTTGGCACTCAATCGCCAAGTCCGGGCGCCTATGAGCCCAAAGCAGTTAACAAAGGATTTTTTCGTAAAATTCCCGATTTTGAGTGGCGTTAAGGGCACTCTGGAGTATTTTTCTTCCTTTAGGTTATTTGATTTGTGTTCCTCCCGGTGAAGTTGAGAAGACTCAAAGAAATGGATTTCAATAATTCAACATGATTCTTGTGTTGGATTAAAAGAATAAAGATTTTGCAGCGAGTGTTGTAAGTTTCCTTGTGTGTAAAGAGAAAATTAGTATGAGTTCTCTGTAAAATACTTTGATTTCATAGTAGAATTTTTCTTATAGTTTGACTCCGTGATTTTTTCTCATTCTTGAGGTTTTCCACTAAAAATCTTGTGTTCACTTTCTGGTTTTGCTTTGATTGGGGTTCCATTTAGATTTTGTTTCAACTTATCTTGAATTTTTGTGATCATGTTATTCGGCAATATGGTTTAGTTTCTAATTGATCCTAAGCCTCGATTAAGTTTGGAATTGTTATCTATATTCTTATCAACCCGGTATCAAAGCGGGAGTTCGATTCAAGTGTGAGCAATGGCCTAAGAAGTAAGGGTCAAAGTGGAGAAGTTAAGTGGGATTAACTTTATATTCTGGGAAGATGCAGGTGAAGGATTTGTTATATCAGACAAAGTTATACATGCCACTACTAGGAATTACAAAGAAGCCCGAATCTATGCATATGGAGAAATAAAAAGTGTTGGATCAAACGATACTAGGTTTGATCAAGTTATCACTTTTCTCATTTGTTGCATTCAACATTGTAACTAAGAAAACTATGTGGATCTCATGGCGGCACTAGCCAAGATGTACGAAAAACCTTCTGCTTCCAATAAGGTTTTTCTAATGAACTTATTCAGCATAAAAATAGTGGAAGACAGTTTAGTGGCAGAGCATCTCAATAACTTCTAGTGGAAGACAGTTTAGTGGCAGAGCATCTCAATAGCTTCAACACTGTGACGAGTCAGTTGTGCTCTGTGGGGATCAAGTTTGATGATGAGGTTAGAGCACTGGTGATAGTATCTTCATTGTCAGACAGCTAGAATGGTTTGATAACGACGGTGAGTAATTCTTCAATGACTTCAAAGTTGAACTTCAATGATATCGTAGGTCTGATGCTAAATGAAGAAGTTTGCAAAAAAATAGCAAATGAAGAATTTTCAGGTTCTGCGTTGAATGCTGATAATAGAGAAATAACTCTAGACAAGAATACAGATAAAGGCAGAGCCAAGTCTGGGAAGGGAAAATCCAGATCAGGCAGTAGAAATAGCAGAGGAGAATGTTGGAACTGCAGTAAGAAAGGGCATTTCAAAAAGGACTGCAAAGCTACAAGAAAGCTGGTGATGGAGACGGGAAAGGAGTTTATATACAAATGTCTCCACTAGTGAAATCCAAAATGACACTCTGGTGTTATCCCTAGTCAGTACTTAGCTACTTCTAAACCATATCCATGAAGGTGCACTTGATAGTAAATGCAGCTGACTCAAAAATCTGTCAAATGCACCTTCAATGGATATGGTTTAGATGAGTTTGGGTACAAGTTTTGAGATAACTAGAATAAGAAATTCATTAGGAGTGGGGTCACTTTCAATAAAAGGGAGATGTGCAAGGACATGACCAGAACTCAGGATAGCCCATTAGCTACTTCTGAATAATCCAGATATGTTGAGATAGATGACACTGGTGATCAAGAGAGTGGAGAAAGTAGTGCTCAAACATAAAAAGCACTGGAAGTACCTCAGTCACCTGTTACTGAAGTCGGGAGATTCAGCAGAGTAATACAACACGTACACAGATATTCTCCTTCTTTACACTTTATTACTAACTAATAATGGTGAACACGAGTATTTTGAGGAGACCACTTAAGTTGAAAACTGAAGGGAGTGTGAGCTTGTCATGGATGAAGAAATGCAATCTTTGGAGTCTAATCAGACTTGAGATTTGACAGTTCTATCAGAAGGCAAAAGAGCACCACACAACAAATAGGTCTACAGACTGAAGAAAAAATCAAATGGCAATAAGCGCTACAAGGCAAGGCTTGTTGTGAAGAGTTTCCAGTAGAAAGGAGTAGACTATACAGAGATCTTTTCCCAGGAGATAAAAATGACGACTGTCAGGGTTGTACTGAGTCTAGTAGCAGAAGATCTATATCTAGAGCAGATAGATATAAAAACAAATTTCTTACATAGAGATCTGAAGGAGTTATACATGGTGCAACCACAAGGTTACAAGGTTCCAGGAAAAAATGATTTTGTTTGCAAATGGAAGAAGAGCATTTATGGCTTGAAACAGACCCCGAGACAGTGGTACAGGAGGTTTGACAAGTTCACGTCCAACAGTGGGTATTTGAAGTGCCAGAAAAAGCACTGTTGCTTCATCAAACACTTTGGTAATTGTATATCTTGCTTCTCTTGTATATGGATGACACGTTGATTGCAATGACAAATATGGAAAAAATCGAAAACTTAAAGAAACAATTATCAAGTGAGTTCAAGATGAAGAATTTAGGTCTAACCAGGAAGATCCTTAGGATGAGAATCGACAAGGAAGATATGCAGCAATACTGAAGTTATCTTAGGCAAAGTATGTTGAGAAGATCCTCAGAGGGAGGCAAAAACAATTAGCACTCCCTTAGGTAGTCACTTCAAACTAAAGAATTATCACCCAACTCTGATGCAAAGCGAGCAAAGATGGAGAGAGCTCTATATGCTTCAACAGTTGGAAGTTTGATGTATGTGATTATTTGCATCAGTCCAGATATTGCATATACAGTCGAGTGGTTAGCAGGTACATACGCAATCCAGGCAGGCATCATTGAAAGACGATAAAGTGGATTCTTAGATATTTGAGAGGAGCAGTCAACAGGACACTTTTATGGAAGTGCGCGTTCAATCTACAAGGAATTGTAGATTCAGATCTGTCGAGAGATGTGGATAGTATGAGAAGTACAATAGGGTATATCATTACATTGGAAAACACAACAATGAGTTCGGTTTCCATGTTACAAAAGATCATTGCACTTTCAACTACGGAGACCAAATATATTATTATCACTGAGGTTCACAATGAGATGATTTAGCTACAGAGTTTCATGGCAGAATTGGGCAATCAATAAGGGATTGGAAAACTCTATAGTAATAGTATAAGTGTGATTCATCTTGCTAAAAATGCTACTTTTCAAGCCAGGACGAAATATATTCAGCTGAGGTAATATTTAATTTGTTCTTTTCTAAAAGATGAAAAGTTATTTCAGGAGAAGATAAACATAAGCACACAGACATAGCTGAGAATCCTGCAGATATGTTGATGAAGGCAATGACAAGAAATAGAACCTATACTTGGCTTCAGTTGGGCTTCATGAAAGTTGAGAATAGAAATGAGCCACACCACGGTACGTGAACACGATAAGTTACTATAAAGGCAATTCAGATGGAGTTGCAGGTATAGAGGACTGGACTCAATGCAATCAGTCTCCAAGTGAGATATTGTCATGTTATGGAGCCTGATTGGAACACCCACGAGCACCGAGTATTCAGATGCACCCGCGCCCACTATTGGCGTTGGCTTCTTCCAAACAGAGCGCCCGATACCATTTTCGGTTGCTCACAGAGCCGAGGGCGCTCTTGCGCCCCTTTATGAGCTCTTAGGCGCCAAATATGAGTACTTAGGCGCCCTCTTCAAGCGCCTAGGCGCCTGTTTCCAGAGTGCTTGCAGCTCAAGCGTCAAGTCCGGGCACTTTTGTGCCCGAGGCAGTTAACACAGGATTTTTTTTTAACTCCCGATTTTGAGCGATGTAAGGGCTCTCTCGAGTATTTTTCTTCGTTTGGGTTCTTCGATTCAATTCCTCCCGGTGAATGTGAGAAGAGTCAAAGAAGTGGATTTCAGTAATTCAACTGTGACTCTTGCATTAGATTAGAAGGAAGATTGCGGAGTGAGTCATGTAAGTATGCTTGTGTGTAAAGAGGAAATTGGTGTGAGATTTCTCTAAAACTCTTTGATTTCATAATGGAATTTTTTGGGTGGTGTGGCTCCGTAATTTTTTTTCATTCTCGGGTTTTTCCTAGATCTTGTGTTCACTTTCTGGTTTTACATTCACTGTGCTTACATTTAGATTTTGTTTTAATTTATCTTGAATTTGTGTGATCACGTTATTCTGTGGTACGGTTTAGTTTTAATTTATTCTAAGCCCCAGTAAAGTTCGGAATTGTTCTCTATATTTTTATCACTTCACGCGGCATGGAATGACAGGATGGGATTTTGATGGATGGGTTGAGAGGTAAATAAATTTATAGGGTGAAACCTTCTTCCCGTGAGTTCTTCGCTCGGTTGTTGTAGCAGAACGAAACAAATGATGTACGTAGGAGGCTGGAGCTCTCATATTTGGAATTAGGGAAAGAAATTAATAAGAGAATTCTTATTTTTATGTAATTTGAAACATTCATTTCCCTCTCCGAAAATCTATTTCTGTGTTTTGCCATTAGTTGAAGCATTTCAGTAATCCCCATTACTGTAGCGAGAGTCGAAAGCATGGCCTGAAGCTGTGAATTTTGATTTTTGACACTCAGGTAGGGTCGTAAGCGAGAAATCAGAGAAGAATAAAAAAGAAGGGAAGGAAAGAAGATGAGGAAGAAAGAAAAGGGAATAAAAGAAATCTTTATGGAGAAAACTTAATGCGGGAAGATCATGTCAAGGCGAGAAATAGCAATTACATTATATTTTGGATAAATTAAGACCCAAGTTGAGAATTTCATTATACTCAAAGAAAGTTAGGATTACAGGTAGTATACTCTAAACAACAAGCTCGAGGCAGGCCTGAGGAAACTCGTCGCAGGACTACTCCGTATATTCATGTGAGATAATCATATGCTAAACTAAGAAGAATAACTTTCTATAAGATTATTACGTGATTCATTGATATGCAATTGTATTTAAAAATTTTTACCAATTTTTGAATATAAACATATATTATAGAAATATAAACTTAAGTCGACACTAATGATATTTCTAATTTTACTGCTTTTATTGTGCTTGTGTGCATATTTATTGAACTATTGCGTGCAAGTATCCATATACCATCATATATACATATGACAAATGATTGTTGCAAGAAATATGTTTCAAGGAAATGTTAAGTGGTGTGACAAGTAAGGTGTTGTATGAATAAGCTACAGGAAAAGATGATAAGAAAACTATAGAATTGCCGACTCATAAAATTTAGGCATGAATGTACCTTTTGGTATCAGGAAGGGTTGTTGATAATTGCAATGTTAGGATGGCCAAACTTTAGAAGTTGTGAAACTGATGAGTTGGGTGATGACCAAATAAAATGAAACAAAGTGAATTAAGTCAAAGCCAAGCACAAGTGACATTCCTAAAATGACAGTTATCGAGAATGAAATAGTTAAAGAAATTTATATGATTATACAGGAATAAATGAAATAAATATTTGTTACAGCTCGTTACTGTTTACTGCATTCATGCCTCTTTACTTTAGATGTTTTATATGACTAAAGCATACTTGTGTTATATTCCGTTGTCACTCATATTAGTCATTGTTGAATATGCACGATTCTTTCTTTTCATCTATAGAATCTTACTTTAATCTTGATTATTTCGTTGATCCTACAACTTAAGAGTGATTAGTCGGGTGTGATATTATATAGTTTTTTGAATTGTATTATTTTGAAAGTTGTATAGATTTTTGGGGTACTATCTTTATATATTTGATTTTTAATCTCTCTCTATACGTTTTGATGAAATCATTATGTACGCTTCCAACTAATTAGAATGTTAATGAATTATGAATTGAATTTATTTGTTAATGTTTGTGATGATTGAGAGAGACTAATTCGTTACACACTGAGTCTTGATTTATGCAACTCTGGTAACCAGAAGTGTAGGCCCCACCGGAATGCAAAGATCATCATCAGCACCTCCTAGGGTTTTTGCCTCTTTTGGCGGCTAGCTTTGCCAAGTCGGCTTGTTTGGCTGGGCATGGCCCGTCCAAACCGGTACCTCTTAGACCAGCGGTTCTCTCGTCAACTGTCTCGTCTACAGGAGCAGGCATATCAATATTCCCTCCCAAAGAAGCACATTATCCTCAAGATGGAATGAGGGAAATTTCTTATGAATCACTTCATAAGGATCTTACGTTGCTCTATAATCTGACAGATCTTTCCACTTAGTCAATACCTTCTTTGCCATAACCACTCCTCGACAAACACCTTCGACCTCCAAACGTTCTAGAATCACCTCCATGTCCCTGTTAGCATCGGAGGTAACGAAGATGAGAGTATCTGATCTTTGATAGCATGCCTCAGTTGCGAAACATAAAATATTAGATGTAGTGTTAAAGATAGTGGTAATCGCAAATGATAGGCCAATGCCCTGATGTGTGTTATCTTCCAGTCCAAAATATCGTGGAGAGTTTCTTACTCTATCTGGCTAATTTCTTCTGCCGGTAGGGCCCAAAATTCAAGTAAATCATGTCCCCATGTTCAAATTGTATCACTCTCCTATATCAACCCGCTTTCGCTTCATGATCGTTGATGTCCCCTTAAAGCATATCCTGAATGATTGTTCAAATCCTGTAGCAACTCTTCCTGTATATTCCTCGACCCATCATCCTGCTTGCTCTCCCATCTCAGGGCTTACCAATCTAAGACCAATGGGTATCGATAATCCTGTTAGCTAGGGCTCCTCCACCACCCTTAACAATGCATCTACTGTTTTATTCTCTAATCCTAGATATTACTGAATCTCAAAATCATATCCCAGTAACTTGGATAACCACCTCTTATGATCCTCAATCATCATCCTCTGCTCGAAAACATACTTCAAGCTCTTTCGATCAGTCTTAACTAGAAGTATCGCCACAACAAGTACAGTCTCCACTTCTGAATGGCCAAGATGATAGCTATCAACTCTCGCTCGTATACTGACTTGAGCCTCGTGCTAGATGTGAGCAGTTGGCTGAATTAGGCAATCAGCTGCTAGTCATGCATGAGCACTACTCCCAATTTGTATCCTAATGCATCCATTTCTACTACAAATGGTTTACTAAAGTCTGGAAATGCTAATATTGGAACGCTAGTCATGGCTCTCTTCAGATGTTCGAAGGCCTAATGTTGTTGCTTCCCCCCATTTGAAACTGTCTTTCTTCAACAGCTCTGTTAGCGGCCATGCTACTGTCTCATAAAGCTCGTCTAATAACTTATCAATCACAAGAATAGAAAACTTGGCCAATATAATTTCCTTATTCAAAACCTAGCCATCCAAACAAAATCTCCAATTATTCTTTTTTCTTCACCAATAGGACTGAACTGGAAAGAGGCTCACATTGGATATGATAATCCGGCTTCGAGCATCTCTCGGATCAACTTCTCTATCTCGTCCTTTTGAATCAGAGAATATCGGTATGATCTGACACTGATATAAGGGACGCCCTCCTTAAGGTAACGAAGTGTTTTTGCTTGCTCAGTGGTGATAATCCGCTCGGTTGTTGATAGATGTCAGGAAATAGCTGTACGAGAAACTCTTCTGGCTTAGGATCATGTATCTCCTTTATGCTCTACATCTCCACCAAATAGCCTAGCCCTGCTCCTTATATCGTCTAGACCATGGTTTTGCATAAGCAGGCATCTCCTCTTAGCAATACCTTCTTACCCTCCATCTGGAACTCCATCATTAGAAATTTCTAGTCCACCTCTATCTCCCCAAGCGTCTGCAGCAACTTCATCCTAAGAATCACATCAGTGCTACCCAAGTTTGATGGAAGGAAGTCCACCACCAATAGACCATGTAGCATCAGAACTAATCCTTTACAAATTCTCCGAAATTACTCCACCTTCCTCATCCCCATCATGACCCCAAAGCTCTACATCTCTACTAGCTCCAATCCTAGTTGATCCACAACTTGATTTGAAATGAAATTATATGTGGCCCAACCATCCACCAACACCACAATCGACTGCTCCACGATCCGTCCATTCACCTTCATACTGTGATTTGAAGTAAATCTCACTATTGAATTGAAGGACATATCCATTACATCCAAGTGAAAAGGCTCCTCTTCCTCCACCATTTCTTCGTCTAGCTCCACACTATTTCTCTCTTCGCCCTCATGAACTAAAATACATGAAGTGTGCATTCTTTGAAACAATGGCCTAGAGCATGCTTCTCATCACATAGAAAACAAAATCCTTTTGCTCTCTTATCTCGCACTTTTGCCTTCATGAGGCACTTGAAATTTCCCCCAGGATGGAACCCCGTATTCCTCTCCTTTGGAGCCTCATTCAGAAATGACACCGTCTGAGTCCTCAATATCATAGTCGTCAAGGCACTCTAGTAGAATCCTCTCGAGGTGCCACCTTTGTTGGTCTTCTTCACCTATTTCTCGTCTTCCACCATCTAGGTGAGCTTCTTCATATCCTTCGATCCTCAAGATCTCAATGGTCGAAGGGTTGCGCGGATGTCGGACTTTAAGCCCTTCAAGAAGATACTCTCCAGTCCTATTACATAAATACCCCTCAACCACCCCGACAATAGCTTGACCTCTCCCTATATTCTGTGACCGTCCCATCCTGAATCAACATTAAATTGCTCATGTAGGTCTCCTTCCCGAATGACTCGAAAACATTCCAACAAGCAATTTTAAAAATTCTCCCACAAACCGATCATGTTACGGTCTTTCCCTCTAAACATAACTCTATTGTCATCAGCTTCTCTTTCCTAGTTAACTTATTTACTGCAGAATATCGCTCCATCCTGTATACTCACCCATGTGCATCTTCCCCTTTGAAGATCGGCATCTTCAGTTTCCTCACCCTCGCATTGCTACCCCAACTTCCTCTCCCTCTGGCATTTCCCCCAATGTGTCTAAGGTGAAACTCTCTCCTTCAGTCATATATACAACCCACTCCCACTTCTCTCCTTCCTTTTTCGTGCTCCTTGCATAAACCCCCCAAAATTTTTTAACCCACCTACCTCCATAAGTTTCAACTCCATCCACTCTCGAAATCCTAGAGGAAATCTCTTCGGTGGTAGATGTTTTCCTCCTCATGGGCCTCTCGTTTGATCTTCTTCCCCTTCGATATGGTCAAGGATTCTTTCATTAACATTTAGTTAGGATTTGCAAATTGTCATGCAGGTTTTAAATTGCATCTCAATGGGCCTTTATCATCTCCTCAAGACTCTTTAATCGGTCCTCCATTCAGTTCTCCATGGAAAAAAATCTCTCGAGTCCACCCTCCATTAAGTTTGACATGAAAAAAAACCTGTCATCTATAGTGGTGAACCTTTCGTCCTTCCCCAATCTGATTTGCCCTACTTCTTCCAACATATCCACATTTTATGTTGTCATTCCTCCAAGATCTTGCTCTGATACCCAAAATCAACATCAGCAAGAAAATTGTAATATATGTGAGAAAACACAATATAAGGCTAATTTGATTAATATAAAAGCAAACAAACAAGAGACAAAGGATGATCTACAATTCGAGAGGTAAATCATCTCTCCACATAGCCTAGATATGCCTAGAAACACAAAAAGAAAAGAAAACTATAGCAAAGCAAAACATAAAGTAAACCTTAAAAAATTTGCCCTAATAAATACTTTCCAAAATCCATTCAATCTTTCTCACTCAAAACTCCCATTAATTCCCCTCTTGTATGTGATTCGTGTTTGTGTGGGCCCCACCTGAATGCAGAGATCGTCCTCAGCTCCTCCTAGGATTTGGCCAGGTCAACTGCTCTAGTTGGGTGTTTGAAACTAAGAGTGTCATCATTGAATGGGATATGAAACCGTCATCAACTGTTTTCGTGAGAGGATGACAACTAAAGATTGGAAACAACTTGGAAATGGATTCAAATTTACTTTCCTTTATGATTTTAAGGAAGTTCTTTTCTTTTTTGCTGGAAAGTAACAAAGCGGCCCATTTTATTCTCAGCTGGCTTTGACTAGGTCTTTTGTTCACGATGCTCGCACTTATGACCAATCTTTTTTGAGTTTGGTTGAAGCTGATTCCAAACACACTGCACCTTTTATATAGCTTTTATATCATCTTTTATTTTTGGTTAATGTAGAATGCACACCCATCACGGGGGGTGGTTCTCTCGTCGACTCTCTCATCTGCAGAAGAAGACGTATCACATTGATCTAGATCATGTCATACAATTACCAAGTCATTGTAATAGGTAGTAACACCACAATTATTCTGCTTGAATTTTTTAAGTTGAGTTTTCAACTCAAAAATTTGAGAAAAATTCTCCCAAGTCTAAATAAAAATCTCGAACGGCCTCCCAAATATATTGAGCCATGGGAAAAAATATATGAAGTTTTTTTATGGCCGGTTCCATGGAGTTGATTAGCCATAAAATAACAAGAGCTTTCTGACTACTATGTTTTTTTTTGAATTAGGATCACTAGCAACAGGTTCTGAAATTTCACTCGTTAAATGTCTAATTTTGTCTCTCCCATCAATAGCCAACTTTATGGATTGAGCCACTCGAGATAGTTGTGCACATTGAATTTTGTAATTGTGAGATAAAGGGCTAAATTCTGGGAATAATAATTTGTAAGTAAAGGCATGAGAGTTGTAAGGTTGGGCTTTGGAATTACCGAAACCAATAGAGTAGATTTTCTTTTAGTGCCAGCTGTAGACATCATAAGAAAAAAAGAAGATAGAGAAAAGGCATTAGGTTTTGTTTATATGAAGGTTTTTTGAGAAGTAAAATGATCATTATTCTTGAATTTCAGAAAGCCACAAAATCAGCAAATTCTCATGCTAGAAAATAGAAAAAAGGAAACTATCAAAAATAAAAAATTCTAAAAATAGAAAACTGCCACAAATAGAATATTCTAAAAATAGAAAATTCCAATTTCTCAAAAATATTGAAGAAACCTTTTATATCGGCCCCAAAAGAAATTTCAAGATGATATCATTCACCCAACAGACCCAACCAAAACCCATTAAACAGTAAGTACCAACTATGACGTTACACTGTTGGTTAGTAATCGTATTGTGCAATAATTGTGACCCAACCAAAACCCATTAAACAGTAAGTACCAACTATGACGTTACACTGTTGGTTAGTAATCGTATTGTGCAATAATTGTNACTGCCACAAATAGAATATTCTAAAAATAGAAAATTCCAATTTCTCAAAAATATTGAAGAAACCTTTTATATCGGCCCCAAAAGAAATTTCAAGATGATATCATTCACCCAACAGACCCAACCAAAACCCATTAAACAGTAAGTACCAACTATGACGTTACACTGTTGGTTAGTAATCGTATTGTGCAATAATTGTGCAATAACTGGATGCAGTTATTTAAGGGCTAGAGCCAATAAGGAGCCAACAAGAGCAGTAGCTGGAGAAGTACTAAGCTGTCAAAGTGGATTGCAAACATACAATGATTAAGCACAAAAGAATAAAATTGTAACAGTGAATGCAAGATTTAATTTGATAAATTGAGCGTACAGATTCAAAAATTCAAACGCTGGAGGATGAAGTAGCTGCTCTAATCCTAGGAATGCAAGCAAAAGAATCATTTATTAAGCACCAAATTTAACACAAGCAAATTTAGCAAAATAGATTTGAATGCTCGGCAGATTAAGCAGCTAAATTTACACTCTAGCAACTGTTCAAATGATATAGGCACAAAATAGAGGAGGAATGAAATTTAGCAAAGCTTAGCAAAGCAAATGGCACGAGAATAACACCTTAGTTCATGCAAGCAACACTCGATTTAGAAAAACAACATTAAATGCTCCCAACATAAAACAGCATTTAATCAATCTCATTAGCTAATTGAGTTATCAAAGAAAACCAGTGAGCTAAATCAGCAAACACTTGAAGCACGAGAGCAACAAAGCACGACAAATCACAGAAAAGTCATAAAAATACATGGAATCAAAAGATAAACAATAGCTAACTGAAATGACTATCCAGTTGCATTGCAGTTGGCCCACAACAAGTCAGTGCTGGCACGAAGATGTTACCTACTCACACAAGCATGAAACTCACCACTGACATTAATTGAATTGGCTTACCCAAAACATGCTAAAATAAGATGAAGAATGGCACCATCACAGAACTGCTCAGATCGTAACCTATGGAGTGTAAATAAAAAAATGAAACCAAAGCGCTAAACCCCAGGCAAAACCCATCCAAATTCAAAAACCNACTGAAATGACTATCCAGTTGCATTGCAGTTGGCCCACAAAAAGTCAGTGCTGGCACCAAGATGTTACCTACTCACACAAGCATGAAACTCACCACTGACATTAATTGAATTTGCTGACCCAAAACATGCTAAAATAAGATGAAGAATGGCACCATCATAGAACTGCTCAGATCGTAACCTATGGAGTGTAAATCAAAAAATGAAACCAAAGCGGTAAACCCCAGGTAAAACCCATCCAAATTCAAAAACTAGCGCATGAAGCCAGCAATACACTCAAGCAGTTGTGCTTGGGCCAAGATTCAACCATGAAGAAATACGCCCAATGAGTTAATCTTAAAGCGTGGCCAAATCAAAATGATTCATGCAAAAACAAAGGACCGTCTCCAATTAGACACCAAAACTAGCTTCCCATAATCAAAGATAAAACAAAGCAATTTTTTTCAAATATTATATATAAAAGTTTTATATCATAGGATCAACTTATGACATCAATCCACAACCCTAACAGATGCTTCCGTTGATATCTTATAAAGAAGATCAAAGTTATACCCCTTGGTCATGGTTATTCAAGTCTAAAGAAGTGGTCCACCTTGAAAATAAACTTGTTTGCCNGATTCAACCATGAAGAAATACGCCCAATGAGTTAATCTTAAAGCGTGGCCAAATCAAAATGATTCATGCAAAAACAAAGGACCGTCTCCAATTAGACACCAAAACTAGCTTCCCATAATCAAAGATAAAACAAAGCAAATCTTTTCAAATATTATATATAAAAGCTTTATATCATAGGATCAACTTATGACATCAATCCACAACCCTAACAGATGCCTCCGTTGATATCTTAGAAAGAAGATCAAAGCTATACCCCTTGGTCATGGTTATTCAAGTCTAAAGAAGTGGTCCACCTTCAAAATAAACTTGTTTGCCTAAAAATGTGGAGGAGCAATTAATATAAGCAAAGGTAAGAAGGGCAAAAATTTGGACAAGTATATTTACAAAACAATATTTAGCAATTCAAATGGCACTCAATAGAAATGACTGATGATGATAGACACTAATACCTATTATAGCATATGAATCAAGCAATATGACTACGAACATTAAGACTAAAGTATGGATACCGTAATATGAAAAATGAAAGAAAAGAAAAGTCTAAACATCATTAAAAAGCCATCAGTGGAGCATATACATTAATTTGTAATAATCAACTTTTTGCATTATAGGTAGCNACTGGCACAAATAGAATATTCTAAAAATAGAAAATTCCAATTTCTCAAAAATATTGAAGAAACCTTTTATATTGGCCCCAAAAGAAATTTCAAGATGATATCATTCACCCAACAGACCTAATCAAAACCCATTAAACAGTAAGTACCAACTATGACGTTAAACTGTTGGTTAGTACTCGTATTATGCAATAATTGTGCAATAACTGGATGCAGTTATTTAAAGGCTAGAGCCAATAAAAAACCAACAAGAGCGGCATGTCACGGACAAATAGTCCCACATCGGCTAGGTGTAGGGTCGAAAAGCAGTATTTAAGTCCTGGGCTGCCCACCACCCTTAAGAGCTCTTTTGGGAGGTGACAAGTGGTATCAGAGCAGACTACTACCTGCCAGGTGTGTGGACTCTCCATGGTCCAGTGAGACCCTCGGTGGAGCCGATCCGTGACGAGGGCATCACGTCATTGGGTGGAGGAGAATGTCACGGATAAATAGTCCCACATCGGCTAGGTGTAGAGCAGAAAAGCAGTATTTAAGTCATGGGCTGCCCACCACCCACAAGAGCTCTTTTGGGAGGTGACAAGTGGTATCAGAGCAGACTACTACCTGCCAGGTGTGTGGACTCTCCATGGTCCAGTGAGACCCTCGGTGGAGCCGATCCGTGACGAGGGCATCACGTCATTGGGTGGAGGAGAATGTCACGGATAAATAGTCCCACATCGGCTAGGTGTAGAGCAGAAAAGCAGTATTTAAGTCATGGGCTGCCCACCACCCACAAGAGCTCTTTTGGGAGGTGACAAGTGGTATCAGAGCAGACTACTACCTGCCAGGTGTGTGGACTCTCCATGGTCCAGTGAGACCCTCGGTGGAGCCGATCCGTGACGAGGGCATCACGTCATTGGGTGGAGGAGAATGTCACGGATAAATAGTCCCACATCGGCTAGGTGTAGAGCAGAAAAGCAGTATTTAAGTCATGGGCTGCCCACCACCCACAAGAGCTCTTTTGGGAGGTGACAAGCAGCTGGAGAAGTACTCAGCTGTCANAAGGTTGGATAGAACTGCAAAACTGATGTGTCAATCAGAAGCCTCGAAACCTGCAGTGTACGAGGAAACATTCAAAAGGCAAGCCATCATAACATGCAATTCCTTAAATGCTGCATTTGGAGCACAAAAGACACTTACATCCTGAATCACACTTGATTGTGTTAAACAATAAAAGAAAATTAAGAGCCATTAATCCATTTTTTTTTGCAGAATTTAATTATATAACTAATTCTGAATTTGATCACGTTTCTTGGGATCCATACATATAGAAGCAGAATGCAGGTTAAATGTTCAACCATTGAGTAAAAGTTCAGTATTTTCAACTATGAACATAGGCGAATACTTGCATATCCTAGCTTTGAAAAAGTAAAAGCAAGGATGCCTCTCATCACATAAGGTATAAGAAACTAACGTAGTGTAAGAAAAGCAGTGACATGAAAAGTGTGCTTTTAAAGTGAAGCGATAAAGTACAAATCCACAACGCTTCGCTCAACAACGACATGGACACTTAGCTGCACTTCAGGCATAAGGATTGCAACCAAGAAGCATTCTATGTTAAGTGAAGTTTAGGATTGTAATCCATGCTTAAGTGTGTAACAAAGTANAAGCATTCTATGTTAAGTGAAGTTTAGGATTGTAATCCATGCTTAAGGGTGTAACAAAGTCAGGCCAACTCATGAATTAGATTGAGCTTTAGCTCTATAAATGCCTCTAAATCAAGCTCAAGAGCTAACAAATCAAGCTTTGAGAGCCAACCCCAACTACACGCATGAACTTGCAAGTTCATTCAATTAAAAAATATTAACATAAAATAGACTTAAGAATATTAAAATTTAATTATTTAAGTACAAAAGTCTTAAAAGTCTTAAAAAGCTTAGCACTCTCCCCTATCTCAACTATTTTTTTTTTAAACTTATTAATTTTTCATCNATATTAAAATTTAATTATTTAAGTACAAAAGTGTTAAAAGTCTTAAAAAGCTTAGCACTCTCCCCTATCTCAACTAATTTGTTTTTAAAACTTCTTAATTTTTCATTATTTTCATCAACATATTGCTACAATAGCTCAAATTGGAATCATCTTCTCTTTTTCATAATAAATGATCTCAAGCTTAAATTAATAGAATTGAGCTTGAGTTTGAGCTTGAACTAGTTAAATTAATCAAGCTTAAGCTCAAGTTCAAGCCAAGGGTGACTCAAGCTCGACTCAACGCAATTACACTGCTACATTCCTCACCAATTCACCAGCCTTTTCAATACATAAAGTAAATTTTATGATGCAATCTTAAAATTCCTAAAATTANGAGCTTGAACTAGTTAAATTAATCAAGCTTAAGCTCAAGTTCAAGCCAAGGGTGACTCAAGCTCGACTCAACTCATTTACACAGCTACATTCCTCACCAATTCACCAGCCTTTTCAATACATAAAGTAAATTTATGATGCAATCTTAAAATTCCTAAAATTCATATCAAATTACTATATTAATTTTATTTTTTAGTTGATTTCTCTGCATAATACAAATTAGTAGAAGTTGGTTGTACACTTTTGAAGATCATGATCAAATTAGGTATGCATGTTATATTTTATTATTATTTTATATAATTTTTTTAATTCATTTAGTAAAAAATCCACATTTTATTATTTTATTGTATGTATCATTTTTTTTTTTTTGAAATTTATTATTTGATGAGATTTTGATAAAATGAAATGGGTATTATATACATATAATAAATGACATGTATAAATATTATACAAAAAATAAGNTTGTTGAAATTTATTATTTGATGAGATTTTGATAAAATGAAATGGGTATTATATACATATAATAAATGACATCTATAAATATTATACAAAAAATAAGCAATTTATCAAACAAAAGCTTTGCTTCACGGAGTTTTATGCAATGAAAAAAAAGAGTGATTTTGCATAATGTGTTCATTGCTTTGAAAGCATTAAAAAAATATATCAATAAATTAAGCATGATTGATATAATTTTCATTAAGAAAAAAGGGTCAAGCCTTAATTGATATCTTCAATGCTTTTATTCGATCATCAGCTTTCCATGCCCGAGCAATTTCTGTTTTAAGCTCTTGTAATCGTGAGACGTACTCCTGCTGAGTGATCACCTTCTTCTCCTCATTTATCATCATTTCAGGATCTTCTAATTCCTCCATGTGCACATCTGCTAAAGACTTGTTATGCTCTGCATAAATAAAAACTTCGTTCTAGTTCAAAAAAATCTTTAAAAATTAAATATTAAGCAAGTTCCATGTCAATATAAAGTACAAATTCATTGCATGAACCTAATAATTACATCAGCGTACCTTTGTTGTTCTTTGACAAAGTGTCCAATGCCTGCAGAAGAAATAAGCACGCAGAATTACCACCATCCAAAACAATATTCAGTCAGATACGCATCATCCAGCCAATTAACAAATAAATCTATTTATCATTCAATAGGTAAATGATGTAATCAAGTATCAAGTTCAATCTAAGGAAAAAAAATACTTAATCTTCAAGCTAATAGACCTAACAACTACTATAAAAAGAACCATGGAGCTACTATTTCAACCTAGTATAATCACATCAAAAAATAACTTAGATGTCAAGATAAAAGAAAAGATCCATCCCGTAAGAAACAGCATAATACCAGGTTATGCTTGCATAATTAAGAAACTTACAGCTGGCATCGTTATCATATTACTGTAAGAGAATTTTTGCAACAGTGCTTTACTAAAAACAGCCCATTCTTTTGCTGAAAACTGACCCACTTCATCAGAAAGACTTCTTCTGAAAGTATAATCAAATCTCTGTACGCTAGAAGAGGGATCCGCACCATCTACAGCATTTGCTCTCAATGGGTCTTCAAAATCAACCTTCTCAGGACTGGTAGCATCAATCTTTCATGCATAAGATCATAAGAAGTCAAGCAGCAATCCGAATAAAATCGGCCATAAAGAGGACAAAACTTATTCATGCATAAATGAGTTAACAAGTTATAGACTGAGCTAGCAACAACAATCCCTACCAAGCTCAGTTCAAGTGCTTCAACAACCACACATTTCCTACCTAATTGCATCTTGGTCCACAATCTTTCAAAACAAAGTATAAGTTCCCCAAGTTTAAAACCATTTTGCATTTGTCCCGTAAAAGTGGAAATCTAGTTATGTCATTTCCAAAAATTTTGTGGGCTAAAGAGCACACGGAATGCTTTGAGCCAAGGCAACTAAAAACTGGGAAGACATACATTTACAACATCCACTTTCCTCCCTTATCACGCTCCTAATTCACTGGCTTTTGAAAGTTAACAGTAAAACCACCCAAAAGCCATTACCTTGTTATGCGACCTATCTTTTGAAATGGGTGGGAGCCTACTCCCTAATACTAGAGGAAAACAAACGGGAAGGCATACAAAATTTTATGATTACATCAACTGAATTCAAATGGATCCTTAAAAACAAAAAGAAATGGATGTTGAGACAAAAAAGCAAGATCCATAAGCTTAGTCCTAGAAAACTGGACTCAACTTTAATGAGTTTGACTAAATGGACCGAGATACAATTCAGCTGCTTTTCTTGCATATAAAAGAAAGCAATTACTATGAAACTAAATGAAAATATGACACTAAAAAAGACGCAATGGAGAAAAAGGGTTCATGTAGCCGACCCCACATAGTGGGAATAAGGCTTTGTTGTTGTTGTTGTTGTTGTTGTTGTTGTTGTTATTGTATAAAAGAAAGCAATTAATATTGGTTGCAAGTAATGATGGCTGTGAATGTTAAAAAATATAAATATGACAATAGCAATAGGTGAAGCGTACGTTCATAAATGGACTCGCAACTAATGTAACAAAAGAACTTTGATACAAAAAAATTTGGTACCCCGTCATCATCACCCGCAAAATCACAATTTTTCCTCTCATTTTTTCAAAGTTTCCTGTTCTTCATTTTTCAACTACTTCATCTATTTACATAAATGGTCCTGGTCTATTACAAAGTGATTATTTTTGTCCCAGAGTTTCGTAGTGCTTCAAACAATTCCCTGAATACTGAAAAATAAACCCAGTTAATCCCTTGTGTAAAAATCCTGACAAAAAAATGATCCCAGGTTAGTTCTCGGGTATACAAAATTGATCTCAATTTAAGAATTGGCCCTGGAAGTCTAACTGGAGACAATTTTCAACAGTTAGGGGGACTAAATTGGAGCACTACAAAATTTTGGAACTAAATTGCCCACATTTAAATGGTCGGGGATCATTTTAAGATTTAACACTACTTTTATTTTAATATTATGAACTTTAGCATGATGTAAAAGAATCATAATCACTCATAGGAATGGCTTTTTCCAATTCATTTTAAAAGAAAGTTAGTTCCAACCAATAAACAAGGGAATGGCTTTCCAGCAATGAGGATTTCGCTTTTCTTTTTGTGTTTTTTTTCATTTATTTTTCTTCTGGTATTCGGTCAAATTGCTCAATTGATGTTAAACCTCCAAAGCTCTTAGCTTTTCAGGAAACTTCAGTGAATTATCTCAAATAATGAAACTAGTTAGTATAGGTTTAAATGAGATCATATGGTACCAAGATCATATTATTAGGGTGATGTCCTTGCTTTCCAGTAAACTAATATTTAAAAAAAAAAAACTTTTAAAGTGCCAAAAATCATTAAATATGATTCAAATCTAATATTTAACAAAACATTATAATAGATGATGTAAGCAAGATAGGAGCCATAACTCATACATTTCAAAACTATTATATTTTGAGTTTACGAGTGAACTAAGCCTATCTATACTATCACATTAAATATCCAAATTTGATCAAAACAAGTATATTAAATTTACTTTGAAACATACTGTTGACCTCATTTTTTTCGTGAGGTCTAGTCTTCCGTTTAGGTTTTAGGATCTAGCCTTAGGAATCTCCCTTCGACTATCTTAGAACCTTAGAAGTGGGACCCGCCTCGTTTTAGCTCGACCCGCTTCGATCCCCTTCTGGAGTTTCGCGTGCGTGGTATCAACTTCTAGCACTTAGCNTATGATATCCTTTACCGACATAAGTCTAGCGAGAGTTGGCTCGAGCCTCCTCAGTCGGTCGGCTATCCTATGTCTGACAGTGTAATCGTCTAGTGGACAATAAAAATTGCTAAAATCTATTTCGAAATATAAAATACATTCTTCTTTATAAAACAAGATTTGATAATCTTTTTCAAGGTTTATGTGTATGGCAAAAATATAAATTTTAAAATATGTTTTTTAAAATTGGTTGTCCACTTGACGAATACCTGTTTAGACTGGGAAATAGCCCCTAAGTGAGGTTCAAGACACACTTCTAGACGACTGGTGGGTTCTATACGTTCGGGTGACCGAGCAGCCTTCGTGGATCCTCGAGAATAAATATATCTGAGCCTAGTCCCATACGAGTGCTTGCGGTCCCCCTCATCCGAATTTTCTTTGATTTTATCGAAATTTTGGGACGGAGCACTCGTGTTACTTTTCTTTTCTTTCGGGATTTCCCTAGGAGTTTTGAGGATTTTCTTTCACTTGAGTCTCTTTCGTTGATTTTCTCGAGTTCCTCCATTTTTCTTCGGGTTTCCTGGACGACATTTCTTTCGGGACTTACTTTTTGAGATGCATTTAGGTTTGCTATGCTTAAGGGACAGCGGATCTCACAGGCATACAGGTTTTGCTCTACATTTTACAGTACTTAATTTTCTTGTTTCAACCTGCTACTGCTCTTCTTATACAGCATGTTACATTTGTCCTGTTTCTACCTGCTACTGCTCTTCTTATGCAGCATGTTACACTTGTCATGTTTCTACTTGCTACTATTCTTCATGTATAGCATGTTGTGTTGCTCCTGTTTTACTTACTACTGCTCCACTTGCATGCTACTGTTCATTCCTGTATTGCACGTTTTACATTTTATAACTTTAAATATGTTTACCCTTTTTACATAGAATGTTTAGAAGACTACAACCATAGGGCCGTTTGATTTGATACTATAACCGGACACTCTAGAAAACTTAAACTCGTCACGTCGAGGAGCTTGGAGCTAGCGCGGTGGGCAGCACGGCCATCTTCAACAGCAGAACACGTCTTCCTCAGCAAAACCTTTCCTTTTCTTAGAAATTAAACAACAATCCATAAGTTTTCGAGGTTGTTTGTCTAGCGCAATATAAATCCTCCACCTTAAATACCATAGGTTTTCGAGGTTGTTTGTCTAGCGCAACATAAATCCTCCACCTTTTTCTTTAGGCAGAATAAATCCTCCACACTCCTTTAGGCATTCGTATAGCTCTGCTGTACGATTTAAGCCCTAACTCGTTCTAGGTTCCGATGTTTAGGCATTCGTATAGCTCTGCTGTACGATCTAAGCCCTAAACTCGTTTTAGGTTCCGAGGCTAGGCATTCGTATAGCTCTGCTGTACGATTTAAGCCCTAACTCGTTCTAGGTTCCGAGGTTGTTGTCCGATACGACGTGGCATTCGTATAGCTCTGCCGTACGATTTAAGCCCTAAACTCGTTCTAGGTTCCGAGGTTGTCTGCATTCATATAACTCTGCTGTATGATTTAAGTCCTAAACTCGTTCTAGGCTCCGAGGTTGTCGTCCGATACGACGTAAAGCTCTCATATCTTCTAGGCAATTTGAGTGACCCTGTCACGCAAATATAAGCCCTGATTAAATAAAATTGGTAGGATGAAACACTTTAATAATTTCTTTTCTAAAATTGGCAGGATAAAACACTTTAATATTTTCTTCCTAAAATTGGAGCCAAACCATAGGGAAGGAAGTCACTGAGGTTCTCCTCAGGATCTGTGGCCTCCCCTAGTTTCTCTTCATTTGGATTCTTCAACATTGTTCCAGGAGTCACTGAGGTTCTCCTCAGGATCTGTGACCTCCCCTAGTTTCTCTTCATTTGGATTCCTCGAGTCACTGAGGTTCTCCTCAGGATCTGTGGCCTCCCCTAGTTTCTCTTCATTTGGATTCCTCAGCATAAAACACTTTAATATTTTCTTCCTAAAATTGGAGCCAAATCATAGGATAGACTGGGAACCCACTAGGTTCGCCTCAGGATCTGTGGCTTCCCCTAGTTTCTCTTCATTTGGATTCCTTAACAATGTTCCAGATTTGAGTTTTCCCCCCTTTACACCTCGTCGTCCGATTTCGTTGTAAAGTCCTATCCCTTTTGACCTCTTTGAGGACATNCCACATTTAAATGGTCGGGGATCATTTTAAGATTTAACCCTATTTTTATTTTAATATTATGAACTTTAGCATTATGTAAAAGAATCATAATCAGTCATAGGAATGGCTTTTTCCAATTCATTTTAAAAGAAAGTTAGTTCCAACCAATAAACAAGGGAATGGCTTTCCAGCAATGAGGATTTCGCTTTTCTTTTTGTGTTTTTTTTCATTTATTTTTCTTCTGGTATTCGGTCAAATTGCTCAATTGATGTTAAACCTCCAAAGCTCTTAGCTTTTCAGGAAACCGGTTAACTTCAGTGAATTATCTCAAATAATGAAACTAGTTAGTATAGGTTTAAATGAGATCATATGGTACCAAGATCATATTATTAGGGTGATGTCCTTGCTTTCCAGTAAACTAATATTTTTAAAAAAAAAAATTTAAAGTGCCAAAAATCATTAAATATTATTCAAATCTAATATTTAACAAAACATTATAATAGATGATGTATGCAAGATAGGAGCCATAACTCATACATTTCAAAACTATTACATTTTGAGTTTACGAGTGAACTAAGCCTATCTATACTATCACATTAAATATCCAAATTTGATCAAAACAAGTATATTAAATTTACTTTGAAACATACGTCATTTCTTGTAGTACTTGAAAGTCATCCAAATATTTTTTTATAAATTTCTACATCAATTTATGATCAAGTTGATCAATATAGCAATATTTGAACCAGTAAGATAACTGANCCTATCTATACTATCACATTAAATATCCAAATTTGATCAAAACAAGTATATTAAATTTACTTTGAAACATACATCATTTTTTGTAGTACTTGAAAGTCATCCAAATATTTTTTATAAATTTCTACATCAATTTATGATCAAATTGATCAATATAGCAATATTTGAACTAGTAAGATAACTGTNTTTTATAAATTTCTACATCAATTTATGATCAAATTGATCAATATAGCAATATTTGAACTAGTAAGATAACTGATTTTATAAAATAGCTGATTAAATTAATTAATTAATTTCATCACATAATTAATATAATTAAGAACCGCTTAATGTCAACTCTGCATTTTAACAATTCCACCTACAGGTTCATGTTGCGGCTTGATGAAATTTTGAGTTCTCATCAATTTAGTAGCAGGGAAGGTGATTAGGGTGGCCAACAGGAGGCAGGAACAGCAGATAGGTGGTTGGAAGGTGCGGCAGCTAGAAGCGGTGTCAGAGGAGGAGGGTTGCGAAAGCATATATATCTCGTTGGGGTCGAGCTACAGCTGGAGCACCTTTTCGCCATCGGATACAACCCCCGGAGGGAAGAACGCGTGAAAGGCAGCATTAAAAAATCTGCACTCATCAAAAACTGTCCTAACCTCAGCAAACATCTATAAATAAAAGGGGGCNAGATAACTGATTTTATAAAATAGTTGATTAAATTAATTAATTAATTTTAATCACATAATTAACTTAATTAAGAACCGCTAAATGTCACCTCTGCATTGTAACAATTCCACCTACAGGTTCATGTTGCGGCCTGATGAAATTTAGAGTTCTCATCAATTTAGTAGCAGGGAAGGTGATTAGGGTGGCCAACAGGAGGCAGGAACAGCAGATAGGCGGCTGGAAGGTGGGGCGGCTAGAAGCGGGGTCAGAGGAGAAGGGTTGCCAAAGGATGTATATCTCGTTGGGGTCGAACTACAGCCGGAGCACCTTTTCTCCATCGGATACAACCCCCGGAGGGAAGAACGCGAGAAATGCAGCACTAAAAAATCTGCACTCATCAAAAACTATCTTAACCTCAGCAAACATGTATAAATAAAAGGGGCCTAGTAAACAGATTAGGCAAGTAGAATAATAAGCAATAAATAAAGGATAGGTGATGGGAAAGGAAGGAATTTGAAATTGGGATAGAAGTGGAAGGTCGTAGACAAGGTAGGGAATCAAATAGGAAATAGGGGCATGCGGTTACTGCAGCAGCTACATTAACACGTCCATGGTACAGTAACAGCTATAGTACCGCGTCCACCACGGTAAGCTCCCGCATCATATATTTATAATGAAGTATAAATATTTGCTTTTAATATCAACTATAACATAAATATTCCTCCTACTCTATTTAACAAGACTTACAGCTTGCCAAAACCTGTAACAGTAGCAATTTTTAACTACTAGGATTTAGAAAGAAGTAATAAAGAGGAATTTTGAAAGTGTTTAGGTAACTATATAAATATATATGTATGTGATTATGTATAGATGCTTAAATTAAATTCTTCTTAATCAAATAACACCTTTATTAATCTCTGTTTTATCGTGAACAATAGCTGTGCAAACAGAGAGTTGATAGGCTGTAAGTTATGAAGGATCAAAGGATTAGAGAGGGAGAAAATATAAAGAGGTAATATGAAGAGAAGTAATTCTAAGGTAATTGATAATATGCTTATTTTAAAATGATTTTTATTTGAATTATTCCACAAAATTTAAGAGAAACTGTGATTTCATACTGTGTATATAGAGAGGCAAGTTAAAAACAAGCCTGCGGAAAAGTCTCCTCGTGAGTCAGATTCGGCAACTAAGGCGAAATCTGTAATTGCTAAAATAAAAAGCAATTTCTAAAAAATCAAAATGTTTTATTATTTATAAGTAAATTTATTTGTTATGAGTTTGCATTTAGTTTTTTACATACTGTGCATATTAGATTTAGGNGTAGACAAGGTAGGGAATCAAATAGGAAAGAGGGGCATGCGGTTACTGCAGCAGCTACATTAACACGTCCATTGTACAATACAACAATAGTACCGCATCCACCACGGTAAGCTCCCGCATCATATATTTATAATGAAGTATAAATATTTGCTTTTAATATCAACTATAACATAAATATTCCTCCTACTCTATTTAACAAGACTTACAGATTGCCAAAACCTGTAACAGTAACAATTTTTAACTACTAGGATTTAGAAAGAAGTAATAAAAAGGAATTTTGAAAGTGTTTAGGTAACTATATAAATATATATGTATGTGATTATGTATAAATGCTTATATTAAATTCTTCTTAATCAAATAACACCTTTATTAATCTTTGTTTTATCGTCAACAATAGTTGTGCAAACAGAGAGTTGATANATGTGGATGACTAGGTAAAAATAATTAGGAGCTTTGCTTTTAATGAATTTTATAATATAATAGACACTAATGGTGGTAAAATGTATATATATAAACTAGCCAAACAAAAAGATAAGTATATATTTAGTTCAAATAAAGTATTTTAAAAATTAAAATTAAGAAAATACTTTTCTTAGATTGGGATATTCAATATAGATTGGTGCAATATTTTGATAAATTTTTCAATGAAAATTGTGAAAATACAATTGATTTTAATAATCTTAATATTGTAAATAATAATAAAAAATTATTTTCATTGTCGCATTAGTGAAATAGATGTTAAGGAAACTTTAAAGAAATTAAAGTGTGAAAAAACAGCAGGATTTCACGGCATTTATTAAATGTATGTAAATGTTTAGAAGATTTGAGAGCTTTTTGGCTTCCTATACTTTTTAATATTGTTTTAAAAACTAAAGATAAGTCTAATGAGTAGAGAAAGATTCCATTAGTTCATGTTTTTAAGAATAAAGGGGACGCACTAGAGTGTGTAAATTATAAAGAAATAAGTTGATGTGTCATACATTAATATTGGGGGAAAGAGTGATTGAACATAGGTTGCGACGTCATACAAAAATTTCTCTAAATCAATTTGGATTTATGTCAAGCAAATCAACTGTAGAAGTTATACATTTATTGAGAGTTTCGATAGAAAAATATTGAGAGAGTAAGGAGAATCGACGCATGATTTTATTAATTTGGAAAAAAACTTATGATAAAAGTTCAAGATAAGTATTTTGGCGAGTTCTACAAAAGAAAGATGTTGATATTTTTTATATTCAAGTAATTATAGATATGTATACTAGAGCTATTACTTGTGTTCGAACACAAGGAGGATTGACCAAATACTTTCCTACTTCGGTTGGATTACATCAGGGATCGGCTTTAAGTCTATATATTTTTTGTTTAGTTATGGATGTTCTTGCTAGATATTTACACGAGGATGTACATTTGTGTATGATTTTCACTAATTATATGATTCTTGCATAAAAGACTAGAAAGAGTTCAAGAAACAATTGAAATTATGGAGTTCAACTTTAGAATCTAAAAGATTTATGTTCGAATAGATCTAAAACTGAATACATTGAATGTAATTTTAGTGATGGTAGATCTAGTGGTAAGGTTGTAATAATGGGTAATCAAATCATTAAAATGAGTCTCGTGTTTATTTTTTAAAGTGATGGTGATATAGATGGGAATGTTGGATGGTTGAAGTGGAAGAACGCATCGATCCTATTGTGAGATAGAAATGTACCATGTAGACTTATAGGAAAACTTACAAGATGGCGGTTAGACCTGCTATACTTTATGACGCATAATATTTGTCTGTAAAAGATAAGCATAAAATTAAGTTTAGTTTTACCGAGATGTGAATGCTCAAGTAGATGAGTGGTTTTACACAAAGACAAAATGTCAAACAAATATATCAGTGAAAGGGTTGGAGTAGCTCCAGTTAAGAGTCACCATAGATGGTTTCGTAACACTAAATATCGACCATTTGTTGATCCTGTTAGGAGAGTAGATGTTTTAGATTTAATTTATGCTAAGAAAGATAGAGATAGACCTAAAACGGCTTGGGATTTGTATAAAAAATGATCTTAAGTTATTGGAATTAAATGAAAACATGACACTTGATAGGATACAATAGAGAAAAAAGATTCTCATAGTTGACCCCACATACTGGGATAAAGGCTTGTTGTTGTTGTTATTGTTGTTGTTGTTGTTGTTGATGATGTTATTTTTATTGTTGTTGTTGGTAAGTTGTAATTTATTTTTCCTTATTTTGGCATGGGTATGTTATGGTTTGCCTAATTTGTTAGCCTTCCCTGATATTTATCTTGTAATGTTTCCTATGAAATTGAAGAGGAATGAATATTTTTGTTTTCCCAAAACCTACATCTATTATAGTGAAGCCATAAATGAGGTGCAATGTAGGGATATCCTTCATTCTATTTCACACAAATTAAAACTATAATATGTTGGACTTCTGACAATAAAACAACTAAAAAGCATAACGAATGAGGTTGTCTGAAACTCACGTCATAAGCATCTCATCAACAAATAAAACAAGCCCTGAAATCCACTCAAGCAAGGAGTGAAAGGCTGTCTTGAAAATAAGATTTATATCAGTCTACTATCATTAGGATCTATTCATTTATGCCAAAAAAAAAAGTTTCTCTCAAATGTGGCTTGAAAAGCATTTTTTGGGATTTGTACTTCTCACTTTTTACACAAATATGGCTTGGAAAGCATTTTTTTTGGATTTGAGCTTCTCATAGTAAAAAAAATGTTCATTTCGCATCAAGTATAAATTGATCATTTAATAATGTTGATTGATAATTTTTAATGTCATATCCACAAAAAATGCAAATCAAAACTCAATTTTTGTTCTAATAATTTTGAAGTCTTTCTCATCAAGTTTTTTATCCATTTTCCTTTTTTTTTTTTGCTTTTTCAGCATATAAGAACTATGTCATACGCAAAAATAATATGCAAAAGTACCTTACTTGAATATTCTTTGTAAAAATTTCCATAACTAAGAATTAAATTATGTGAAATAATAGTAATCCTTGGCATCCAAGCAAACGCTTGCCTACTTCATATGGCAATCAAGTGCTTACTTATCACAATCAAGTTAGGCCATAGAACAATGCTTTAGGGGAAAGACCTAGCACTAACAGGACTCAATTTAAGATTCATTCAATTAACTTTAATTTCAGTTTATAATTGTTGGTCAATCTAACATCCATTAATCTTTCTCATCTAAGATTTGGATTTGGGACCAAATTTATTTTTAAAATTATTATAATTAATCAATTAATTAGAATAAATTATATTATCTACTATTTAAAATAATGATAGTATGATATTGTTATATTTGATATCATCATTATCATCATTAGCCTTATCCCAAGTATTTATGAATGCAAATTCTTCATTCATTCCTTTTAAGAGTTGAATGATGTCTTAAATAAATTTTGCACAAATTTTTAGTGCAACTTCCATAAATGGTACGCCTTTGATCTATTCATTTTCCTTCAGCATTAATTCAGCCTACCTATCTTATATTCAAATATTCTAACTTTTGTTATATATATCCAAACTACATAGTTGTGTTTTCCACTAAATTATTTTTAATATATCATGCTCCCACTGTCCAAACCATTTAATTTTATCGTCCAACATAGACTCAATAAATATAATTTTTTACATACAATTTTGCAATATTCACCTTTTAAATCTCTAGGATAGTCTCAAATCGTTTAATACTCAAGAGACACCTCACATTTTCAACCACTGAGTCTAAACTCTAGAAATTATAATTTCATAGATATCCTAATTATTTTGTACCAGAAGGGATCCATGTTATGATGATACTTCAACTTATCACATCTAATTATTATATTGTATCATCTAGCAATATCGACTAATAATTATCAACGTTACACCGAGTAAAATCATATATTTATATATCATTACACTTATATTAATCAGTTGAAAGATACAACAGAACTCATATGTATTTACAGCAGAACTTATATATCATTACACTTATATAGCATTTTAAACAAGAGGGATTTTGAAAGATACAGCAGAACTCATATGTATTTACACATCCAACGCCAAAAGCAAGTGTTGTGTCTGTAAATTCATAAGAATTATGTGGTAAGTGTGTAAATCCCCCTTCTAAAAGAGATCATAGCAGTGATTTTACTAACACTGATCTTGTTTAGTCGACATCAAAGCCCAAGACAACAGAGCTAAATTGGGGCATTAATAGCAAACTAGTGACATTGCCCCGTGCAATTTCAATTTTAAAAAACATTCGTGACTGCCACTCAGTAGGCAACATGCCTCCGAAGTTAATTATCACTGTGTGAATTTAAGGAAGTTGAAGAGAAACTTGAGGACAATTCATCGCCCCAGAACATTTCTGATGCAGTTAATAAAAAGATAAATGAGGTTTCCGGAAGCAAGATAGGATATGTATTAGATTTGACGATAAATCTAACAGTTCGAACAGATAGAGAAAACCTGAGCCACCGCATCAGTGCGAATGGCGGTGAGAGGATGAACTTGAACGGGTGTTCGAGGGAGCGACGAGTCCTGGGCGAGAAAATCCCGGCACCTGAACTCCATGCCGCAACGAAGACGATTGGTATCCGTGATCGGCCGGACACTGCGGTCACTGTACAAAATGTAGTAAAGAACAAAAAATGGGTACGGATCGAACAAGCTGGCAAACACCGGGGCTTTGAGGCAATATTACATCAGTACTACGCACGTTATTTTTAAGTGTGTAGCCAATCAAAATACGTCACGATATCTCACGCGGCGGAGTAAGAAAAACGATGCAGTAACACTNTGCTTACTTATCACAATCAAGTTAGGCCATAGAACAATGCTTTAGGGGAAAGACCTAGCACTAACAGGACTCGATTTAAGATTCATTCAATTAACTTTAGTTTCAGTTTATAATTGTTGGTCAATCTAACATTCATCAATTTTTCTCATCTAAGATTTGGATTTGGGACCAAAATTATTTTTAAAATTATTATAATTAATCAATTAATTAGAATAAATTATATTATCTATTATTTAAAATAATGATAGTATGATATTGTTAAGCACCATATATTTGATATCATCATTAGCCTTATCCCAAGTATTTATGAATGCAAATTCTTCATTCATTCCTTTTAAGAGTTGAAGGATGTCTTAAATATATTTTGCACAAATTTTTAGTGCAACTTCCATAAATGGTACGCCTTTGATCTATTCATTTTCCTTCAGCATTAATTCTGCCTACCTATCTTATATTCAAATATTCTAACTTTTGTTATATATATCCAAACTACATAGTTGTGTTTTCCACTAAATTATTTTTAATATATCATGCTCCCACTGTCCAAACCATTTAATTTTATCGTCCAACATAGACTCAATAAATATAATTTTTTACATACAATTTTGCAATATTCACCTTTTAAATCTCTAGGATAGTCTCAAATTGTTTAATACTCAAGAGACACCTCACATTTTCAACCACTGAGTCTAAACTCTAGAAATTATAATTTCATAGATATCCTAATTATTTTGTACCAGAAGGGATCCATGTTATGATGATACTTCAACTTATCACATCTAATTATTATATTGTATCATCTAGCAATATCGACTAATAATTATCAACGTTACACCGAGTAAAATCATATATTTATATATCATTACACTTATATTAATCAGTTGAAAGATACAACAGAACTCATATGTATTTACAGCAGAACTTATATATCATTACACTTATATAGCATTTTAAACAAGAGGGATTTTGAAAGATACAGCAGAACTCATATGTATTTACACATCCAACGCCAAAAGCAAGTGTTGTGTCTGTAAATTCATAAGAATTATGTGGTAAGTGTGTAAATCCCCCTTCTAAAAGAGATCATAGCAGTGATTTTACTAACACTGATCTTGTTTAGT
>JXCR01118640.1:3660-17476 GCA_002079205.1 Phalaenopsis hybrid cultivar | reverse complement strand
TGTGTTATTAATGTGTTATTCATGTGTTATTGTGTTATTATAACACCAGGAATATTCCCAGGATACAATAACACATGAATAACACACAATAACACATGAATAACACGGGGGAGAATATTCCCCGTGTTACTGCGCCGTTTTTTTTTCTGCGTCGCGCGGGGTATCGTGACGTGATTTCATTGGATACGCACGTTACTCTACGTGCGTAGTACTGATGTAATATTTTTTCATGGTGAACGGCTTCACGAAAATTTAACTTTGGGTTTATTAAATTCTGTAAATAAAAAAAATTAGTATATTTGAAATTTTTTTAAAAATTAAGAAGAAATAGGGAAAATTTAAATTTATAAAATTCTGAATTTGAAATTATGGAGTTAAATAATACTTAGGGCTTATTTAAAAACTGTTGTGCAATAGTTGTGTAAGGAAGCTGCAAAAGAAATTAATGTTGGAAAGCCGTGTATATGTTTGTTTTGTGAAGTTTTGCGGTTGTTATGTTGCAGCTATTTATAAATAAATAAATAATATTGTTTATAATAGAATAAGTATTGATTACATCTTTCATATATAAGAACAAATATCCAGTTTGAATATTATAAAATAAAAATTGGCATCTCATCAAACAGTGAGTAACACAACAATCAAAATTATAAGAAAAACTTATAAAACAATAATTAATTTAACATAATATTATTTTTAAAATGTAGCCAATTAATCGCACAAGATAATCCCTTTTTCAAAGAAACTCTCTACGTTTGATCACTATTAGCGGTAGAATCATCGAACTGATATGCCCACCTAAAGAAGTCATGAATCTCTGATATATTCGTTGGGCATCTGTAAAAGTATTTCTCATAACTATGTGTCTGTCGCGAAGTAAGCACATAATACTATAGTCCACAGTAGCAGCATAATGCTCTAGAGGCACCGAAATTCCTCGAGCTCATCTTTCTAGAATGTTTAAAACTACAAAGCACGAACCATTAGATACAACATTAGTAAAAAAAAATAATAAAAATATTCAATTAAAATTTTATAAAATTGTAAGGTCTCAGAGCACAAAGTATAAACCAATGAATAATTTGTCACTAAAAGAAGACAATAGACCTTTAGCAAAAAGAGTTCTTGGTTGCTTTTAAATCACGTAATACCAAGCGCGTATGTGTCACAGGTCCATATCACCGTAAAAGTCACCCAGAAGAACCCCAATAGTTATACGGCTGAATAAACAGTGGTATCAGTTGTCTTAATATTGATTTCATACCTGTCAAGAACTTATAACAGCATATAGGTCATCCAAAAGAACTCATAAGGTCAAATATCTTATCATAGACCTCCAAACAAAAAATAAAACATACAATAAATAATACATTAAATATTATACCCAATATTATCTCGGAGGTCATCCAAGTGAGAAAAAATACATGAAAAAGAACTAAAAATAAAAATTCAACCAAATTAAGATTCATCATGTACATTATTGCATAAATCATCATTATAATAAACATTAAGTATTTTCACAATACAATGCACATAAAGTAATAGAAAATGAACAAACATTCTTTCACTCGCTAGCTATGACATATGTAATTCGCTCTCTAAACTATATCATCACCTCTAAACCTTCCCCATCTTTAGTACAAGGCAAAGGCAAATAAATTTCAGCCTGTGATATTGATTGCCCTAAGGTATATTTGTATGCTTCAGCAGGGATGTGTGAATGATCTTTACATGCCCTATTGAATTCAATGTCACTGCATTAAGAATGTAGCCAAATATACTTGTGGAGAGTCATTGTAGCGGCCACAATCTGCACTTCTTTTATGAAATGATATGTCAGCATATCTCGCAGAAAAACTCATTTTTTCTTTCGAACTTCAAATGTTCTTTCAATAACATCATGTAAGAATGAGTGTCTCTTTTTAAACATTTATTTCCTATCCCCAGCAACGTTGCTAGCTCTTTCAAAATCAGGAATGTGGTATTTGACATTAGGAAATGATTTGAGAAACCTTATTTGTAAAAGATATCAAGCATCAACCAAATAATCTATCTCTGATATAATTTTAATCATTTAGTATTGCATTAAAAGTGTCATTTCATTTATTATTATTCAAGCAAACCTAGGGGTGGCTTCAGAAAGTTGTATTTCTGAGTTCTCATGGCAAATTTGAATATGAAACTATCATGTGAACTACTTTTTCATTCAGTCAAAACAAAACATAAGCACATGATAAAGTCACATACAACCATGACATTGTGTATGGGTGAACTGCACAGCCCAATGTGTGTTATATTTTCACAGTTCAACACTCGTGCAACCTATAAGTGACAACCCTTCCCAAATATGTGTTTATATGTGTGGGTGATAGTTCACCCACACATTGGGCTTATGCTAATATTTCCTTGATAGCCCAGTAAGTTTTATGCTCCAATTCTACTAGTAAGTGACAACTCTTCCAAAATATGAGTTTATATGGGGTCATTCCTATATGAGATTTATAAGTCGTCCTATATGCCCATAATGCTCCTTCCAGTTTATTAGACCAATCCATCCTATTATGATTTATAATTTTCTCTAAATATATTTTAATTTCTCGATTGAACAATTCTGCTAAATTATTGGTTTGAGGATGATAATAAGTGACAATTCTATGTCTAATACTATATTTTTTGACTAATGCTCCAATCTTCTTATTCTTAAAATGACTTCTCCTATATGTAATTATTATTATTGTCATCCCAAATCTACTAAAAATATTTCTCTTTAAAAATTTTGCATCACTTTGAGCATCATAGTGAGGTAAAGCTACAACTTCTATTCACCATGAACATACTCCACAACAACTAATATGTATATATTTTTGAAAAATAGTGTAAATAGTCCCATAAAGTCTAAACCTCAAACATAAAAAATTTCAACCCCTAAAGTAACATTGAGGGACATTTCATTGCTTCTAGAAATATTGTCTGCCCTTCAACATAGATCACATGTTTTTACATAAGTATTAACTTCTTTAATTATTTTAAGCCAATAAAATCCAGATTATAAAATTTTACATGCAGTTTTATCAATCTCAAAATGTCACCCAAAATCTGAATCATGATATTTCTGAATAATTTGTTGAGTTTCTTCCGTAGGTATACACCTTATAATTTGATCCTTACATTGTTTATATAGATATGTGTCATCTCAGAAGTACTTATATCATACTTAGATTTCCTTTATTGTGGATATGTCAAACTATAGGGTAAAATGTGACTAATTATGTAATTACTTATGTCGGCATACCACGGAACACGTCTTTCAGTTACAGTATGTAATTTTTTATCAGGAAATATTCATTAATTTCATTTTCAATGTAATCTAAATTTTCAGGTTGAAGCCTAGATAGATGATTAGTAATCTGATTATCAATTCTCTTCCTATCAACTACTTCAAAATCAAATTCTTCTATCAAAAGGACCCATATGATTAACCTATGTTTTGCAACCTTCTTTAACATCAGATATTTAATAGCAGAGTGATCTGTATGCACTATACATTTAGTTCTAATAAGATAAGACCTAAATTTGTCAAATGCATATACTATTGTTAATAACTCATTTTCTGTAGTAGTATAATTAATTTGAGCTTCATTAAGAGTTTTACTAGCATAATATATTATTTTGAAAATTTTATCATATTTTTTATCCCAAAACATCCCCAATAGCATAATCACTTGCATTAGACATCAACTTAAATGGTTTCCTCTAATCAGATGAAATAATAATAGAAGCGGAGATTAATTTTTCTTTTAATAACTCGAAGGCATTTAGTCACTCCTGATTAAAATCACAAAAAAAGTATCTTTTTCAAAGATTAGTCATAGAGGCTTAGTAATTTTTTAAAAATCTTTGATATATCGCCTGTAGAAATCAACATTTACTAAGAAACTCCATTCACTATAGTGGGAGGACATAGTTTAGTAATAAATTAAATTTTTGCTAGATCTACTTCCATATTGCTTTCAGAAATTTTATGTCCAAGTATAATTCCTCCTGTAACCATAAATTGGCATTTCTCCCATTTGAGAACTAGATTAATTTCTTTGCAAAGTTTTAGTGCTTTATTTAAATGATTTAAACATGATTCAAATGAAGTACCAAACACTGAAAGTCATCCATAAAAAACTTTTATTACTTTCTCAATTAAATCACAAAAAATGGAAATCATACATCTTTGAAAAGTTGTAAAAGCATTGCATAATCCAAAGCTCATCCTTCTAAAAGCAAAATCTCGTTAGGACTCATGAATGTGGTCTTTTCTTGATCCTTAGGAGCTATAAGAATTTGGTGATAATCGGTATGTCCATCCAAAAAGCAGAAATATCTATGCCTCGCACGTATGTCTAACATTTGATTCAGAAAAGGTAAAGGAAAGTGTCTTTCCTAGTGGTAAAATTTAATTTTCTATAATCAATGTAGATTCACCACCCACTGACTTGTCGAGTAGGAATTAATTCATTATTTTAATTAACAGATACAATCACTCCCCCTATCTCAGGAACATTGTGGAAAGGATTAACTCAAGCACTATATGAAATAGAAAAAATAATTCAGGCATCTAACGACTTTATGATTTCTTTCTTAACAACTTCTTTCATATTACGGTTCAGTGTCCTTTGAGGATTAGCCTTTGGTGTATAATTCTCTTCCATTAAGATTCAATGCATACAAATTGAAGGACTAATTCCTTTAATATTAGTTATCGTTCATCCAAAAGCTTTTATATAATTCTTTAAAATTTCCTTTAATTTATATTCTTAGTATTTAACCAGATCTGAGGGTATTATAACAGGTAATATAGATAATTTCCCTAGAAAGCATACTTTATATGCATATTTAAAACTTTCATCTCTAATTCAGGCGGGTTTTCCATTAAAGAACTAAAAGTTTTGTTGTTTTCACTCATGCCCAACAACTCAAAATTTTCCTGAACATAATTTCTATCCTCATTAATCTTTTCATCTTTCAGATTAATATTTTCTTCAATCTCAATTTCTTGTTGTTCTAATTTATCTTCATAATGTTCTTTGAAATGGTTGTTATTTAGTTGATTGATAAGTTCCATTCTAAAACTTTCATCATCTCTTCCCTTTACTGGATGTTTCATTACTTTTTATATATCACAGGTCACTTCTTGATCATTGACTCTCATGGTTAACTCACCTTTTAATACATTAATCATAGCTTCTTGAGCAGCAAGAAAAGTTCTCCCTAAAATGATTGGGATGTCCTTACCTTCCTCCATATCTAATGCAATGAGATCAATAGAACAGGTAAATTTATCCACCTTTACTAACACATCTTCTATAATCCCCTTTGGGTAAGTAATTGATCGATCAGCTAACTAAAGAGTTACAGAAGTGGGAGAAATCTCTCCTATGCCTAACCTTAAAAAAATAGATAGAGACATAAGGTTAATTATAGCCCCTAAATCACATAAAGCTTTCCCATTAAATCTATCTCCTATTGCACATGGAATAGTAAAGCTACCAGGATCTTTTAGTTTATGAGGAAGTTTCTTCTAAATTATAGTGCTACACTCTTCACTGAGGGCAACAGTCTCATTATCTATAAAATTTCTCTTCTTATTAAGAATATCCTTCATAAACTTTACATAGCTGGCATTTGTTCCAGAGCTTCAGCAAATTAATATTAATAGTTAACTTCTTAAATATTTCCATAAACTTTAAAAATTGTTTATCCAATTTTTATTGTTGAAGTCTCTGAGAAAACGGAGGTGGTGGTCATTCTAAAGTGATTTTCATTGGAGAAATAGGATTTTCTAGGTTTTGAGGAATATCTTCATCAGACTTCTCAATTTCTTTTTCTTCTTTCTTAACTTCAATCACTTTCTAAACTCTCGCCTCCAATTCTCTTCCTCTTCTTAATTGGACAGCTTTAATTTGTTCTTCGTTATGGTCTTTAGAATTAACTTCAATATTACTAGGAAGACTCTCTGAGGCCTATGGCTAAAGGCGTTAGCAATTTATCTTAGTTTATTTTCCATATTTCTAATTGTTGCTCCTTGACTTTGTAATTGGTTTTCCATATGTAGCACCAATTCTTCTATAGACAACTTATTCCCTTTAATTTTTTTTATTACCATTAAATACAGGAGGATAAGTTGGTCTATAGTTAGTACTACCCTGGTTGTTCCAATTTCCTAATGGGTTCACTTGAATGTTTTCCCATTGTTGGTTAGTTCCACCAGAATTGTTATTTCAATTAAAGTTGTGGTGGTTTTTCCAATTTGGGTTGTAATAGTTAGAATAGGGGTTATCAGGTTTATTATTAATTTCATTCAAAGTCTCAAATGTAGGAATGTTGGAACCAATCATTTGTCCAAATTAATATTCCTCAATCACTTGAGGTGTTTGAGATAAATTCATTCTCAAATGATCTAACTTTTTTGATATTGTAGCTACTTGAGATGTTAACATAAAAATAGCGCCAGAATCATGAGCACTGGCTACTTTTTTAGGATTTACCCTTTCATAAGGCTATTAAAATTTTTTCGTAGTCATTTCTTCAATTAAAGAATATGCTTCATCAAAAGGTTTTAACATTAATGATCCACCAGCACAGCATCAATAATAGATCTCAAAAGTCCTACTAACCCATTATAAAATGTTTGAATTATTAACCAATTAGGCAAAGAATGGTGTGGAAACTTCTTAAGAAGTTCTTTAAAGCACTTTCAAGCCTCGTATATTGATTTCCCTTCAAACTGACTAGAAGATGTAATATCATTTCTAAGCTTAGCAGTCTTTGATGGTGGAAAATACTTAGCCAATAATTTCTATGCTAGGTCACTCCAGATTCTAATAAATCCAGGTTTTAATGATTTTAACCAAATTTTAATTTTATCCCTTAAGGAGAAAAGAAAAAATCTAAGTCTAACAGCATCATTGGAGATATCATTATACTGAAATGTAGCGAAAAGTTCTAATAAACTTGCAAGATGTATGTTGGGATCTTCAGATGGAGTTCCCCCAAATTGATTATTATGTACCATTTGAATGATAGCAGGTTTTAATTAAAATGTATTAGCTTCTACGATAGGAGTGCTTATACTTCAATGAACTTTATCTACTAAAGGGTTAGCATAATCTCTTAATGGTTTTGGTACATTCTCATCAACTTGATTTTCTTAATTGTTATGAGTAGTATTTGCCATTTCTTAAAATTTATGAATTTTTTTCTACTTTCTAATTTTTCTAACAGTTTGCTCTAACTCAGAATCATAAGGTTTTAAACCTTCAGATCATGCACTACGCATACACTTTTTAAAAATAAAGATTAAAATAAGCAAAACACACTAGCTGAAATAATAAATATATCTTCTCTTTTTTTATAATTTGAAATACAGGCACATACATAAAAACAACAATATAATTTTTCTACAAGTAAAAATTAAGATTTTACTAAGTCAAAAAGGTTTCGTTCCCAAGTCTCCCCGACAACGGTGCCAAAAACTTAATCTGACCTGCAATTACACAGTTATTTAATTTCAAAGATACAACCAAAAAAAGTTTGACCCAATTTACATTTAGTGGCTAGTGTGCAAAATTAAATATTATGTAAAGATGATAAAAAAGATTTACACACTAGGGATACTATGCAATTATATGTATTGTTTTAAGTAATATAGGATTTTCTTTAAAAAATTAGTTACTGTCCCACTAGGAAAGTGCCAAAACTCTTATAAAGTTGACTTTAATAAAACCTACTTTAAATTGTAGAAAACTTATACATGAAATGATCGCAAGTTTTTGAAAAATATCTAATCTTATAGAATTAAGGGAATTTTAGTATGCCAACCAAATGTAAATGTAAATGCAAGGCTATTTAAAAAGAATTTTAAAATGAAAAGTTACCTCTACTCTAAACTAATAATGTATGAAGAGTTAAAATTTGTATAAAATATGCTTCCCATTGCAATGAGTTTGTAATTAGTGTAGGAAAATAATTTTAAAATATAATTAAACCCTAAAGTATAACAAAACCCTAAGGTATTGTGTCAAATAGGAGCAACTATATTCTTTACGCTCGGTCAAGTGTATAAAAAACATTGGTTAATCCAGAGTTTGGTCCTTAAACCTGTGGTTAAGTTGGGACTGTACTAGCTCAAACTCTAGAGTTCCCACTTCCCATTCCTTGAGGGCTAACATCTCGCTTTAGTTTCCAAGCATCTTAGCTAAATTGAGGATTTTAGTCTGTCACCCTGAAATCTCTAATTTTGTGCCCATCAAAACTTATTTTCCTTATTATTTGCACTTAAACTCATGGAATACATTATCATCCATGAGACTAAATGTGATTCTTACTATGTTGCAACATAGCAACATAGTCCATAACAATGGGTCACTACATTTTACAACGAATTTTAACAAATCAATTGGCCAAATTGACAAGTAAATGAAGCATAGAGTTTAAATCATCACAATTTATGAAGTTTTAAAAGAAATTCTTCTAAACTACAATCCTACACATAATTATTCTGCATTGCAGGGAGAAAGACAAAGGAAACTATTCAGATCTCATGGAGAACAAACAACAACACATGGATGTATTGATAAATAAAATTTTATAAGACAAGACAAAGTAAAATAAACAAAGTACACAACTTATCTTAAAATCTTTCCCAAGAAATCCTTCAACTTCCTTTAAATCACTCACTCTCCCTAAAATTCACTCTAAACTAACTTGGAATCTATTGTGAAGAATATATCTCTCACTTCTCTTCTTCTCCTCCAAATCTACAGCAAGCCTTCAAGACTTTTTCCTCTTGATACGCCAAAATAATTACAATTTTATATATACATTTTATGCTTAATTTTGTTGACATTTCATTCTAAAGAAGAGTACTTTCATATTTTGTTGCAGGTATATCAATTTTAGACAATTAGAGCAAAAAAAGTGCAAAAAGGAAGAAATTTGGAGTCAAATGGAGCATTTCAGCATCTTGGCGCCAGAGGTGCCCATTTTACAGAGAAGCGGGGCCAGAGGCACCAAAATTGGTGCCAGAGGTGCCACAATCCGTTCCAGAGGCGCCAAAATCTGGAACAGTGTGGACTTCAGTGGGTTGGCGCCAGAGGCACCAAAATTGGCGTCAAAAGTGTCAGAGAAAAATTAAGATGGAGTAAGGTGGTTAATGACTATTTTTGAGCGGTTTCTGAAGGCTTCAATCAATTCAAACACCCCATGAAATTAATTTAAACACCCATGGATTCAATTCAAACACCCTATGGAATCAATTCAAACACCCCATGGAGTGATTCAATGCATCTAGACACTTTGAAAATGCTCTTGAATGAAGGGACTTGTCTTTTGGTGTGAAGAGGTGTGCCTTTTGGGAAAAAAGAGGGAATTTTAAATTCTCTTGAAATGAATGCTCGCCCTAATTAAAAAAGGGAGGAGTCTAGATAAGAAAGGGGGCAAGAGGTTTGAAGAGAAGAGGTTAGCATGAGAGAGAAGTCTTGGGAGAAGATAGGATTTTCTTCTAGAGTTTTAAGAGAAAGGGAAGGTGAGGGATTTCTTCTTCATTACTTTTCTAAGAAAGAGTTGAGCGTTATTGTACAGAGAGAAAAGTTCTTAAAGGGAACTTCAAGGTATTTGCTTCAGAAGGAGTGTTACATAAGTTGTGTTCTTTCCTTTCTTTGTTTTATAAACTTGTTTTTATATATAAGATCTATGTTTTGTCATATTTTTCTCATGAATTCTAAGTAGTCTTCTTTATCCCTCTCTCTACAATGAGATATGATTTTGTGAAGAATTAATTTTTTATATAAGGTTTTAAATGTTAATAAATTGTGATGATTCAAACTCTGATCTTCATTTACTTTTCAATCTGGTCAATTGAAATATTCAAATTTGTTGAGAAACATAAGATCCGAAAGGGTTATGCTTTCTGCAATAAGGCAAGATTCACATTCAATTTCATAGGTGAGAAAGAGGTCCATGGTGTTGCGTGAAAATAAATAGAGAAATATAATTTAATGGGTGTATAATTGAAGATTTTAAGGTGATCTCCAATTTGGTCTAGTTGCTTGGAAACTAAAGCGAGATTGTTAGCCCTCAGGGGAGGGAGAAGTGAGAGCTCCAGAGTGGCAATCAGTATCCCCTCAACCTAACCACGGATTTCAGGATCAAACTCTTGATTAATCAATGTTCTTTATGTACTTTTAGAGAGTAAAGAATATGATTGCTCCTATTTAGCACAATACAAATTTATATGCACTTTAAATGATTTTAATTACTTCACAATCCATAAACTCTTTGTAAAGGGGAATGATACTTTCTTAAATTTGAACTCTTCGTTACAAAACTTTGTTTAATCTTTATAAGTTTACTTCTGAAATTTAGCAATTAGTTTAGTTAACTTAGTTCTTTTAACTGTATTTCATTTAACATACAATAAATTTACTTTAGATTTGTTTAGCGTACTTAAATTTTATAGATTGAATATTGTGTTTGACGTTGTAATCATAGCAATTTCTAACTTTCTGTGAGATCGATATTCAGGACTCCATTAGAGTCCTTTATTACTTGAACGATACATATACTTGCATTAGTATTACAGTTTGATAGCTTAAATATTTTAAAAGATAAAACTATTCAAACTGAATTATGTTTATTGGGATTAAACTACATATTTACTATTTGTGTTGTCGTGTGTGTATTGTAATATTGAAAGATATTTGCAACGCACCACAAAAATTGCCGCATCAAGTTTTTGGTGCCGTTTTTGGAAGGAATGGTAAATTACTTTATAATTTAGAACATTTTATTTACACTGAAAATCTTATTGTAGTTTAATTAAATATTTTTATATTTTAGTGTGTTTGCTTATTTTAATTGCTTATTGTGTTCGTGTATGCATAGTTTAAGATCGGTAAGTTTAATACCTTACGATTCAGAGTTAGAAAGAACTATTTAAAAATTTTAAAAACAACAAAAAGAGATAGAGAGTTTGAACAAAATGGCTACAAGCTTAAATAATTTTGGAATTGAAAACGAACATCATCAAAGACTTTTAAGAGATTATGCTAATCTCACATGAGATGAAATTCATTTGAGTATATAAAACTCTGTTTTAGTTGCCAATTCATTTGAGCTTAAACCTGTTATTATCCAAATGATACAAAATAATCAGTTTGGTGGAGCACCGACTGAAGATCCTAACTTACACCTTGCTAGTTTTCTAGAATTGTGTGCTACATTTAAAGATGATGGAGTGTCGAATGATGCAGTCAGACTTAGACTTTTTTCCTTTTTCATTAAGGGATAAAGCTAAGATGTGGCTAAACTACCTGGATCAAACAAAACTTGGAGACTTGTCACAAAAATTTTTATCTAAATATTTCTCACCATAAGAAACTACTAAGCTTAGAAACGACATCACATCTTTTTATCAGTTTGAAGGAGAATCAATTTTTGAAGCTTGAGAAAGATTTAAAGAACTCCTTAGGAATTAATTGTCCACACCATGCATTGCCAGATAGATTAATAATTTAAACTTTTTATAATATATTTGTTGGATCTCTTAGATTTATAATTGACGCTGTTGTTGGTGGATAATTAATGTTAAAATCATTTAATGATGCATATTCTTTAATTGAAGAGATGACTACTAATAATTTACAATGAACCTCTGAAAGGGTAACTCCAAAAAGGGCAGCTAGTATTCATGATTCTGGTGCAATTATCTATGTTGAATGGTCAAATTACTGTAATATCAAAGAAGATATATTAATATGGAATGAATTATTCTCAGAAACCTCAAGTGCTTTAGGAAAATTCATTGGGACAAATGATCGATCCTCAATCTTTGTATGAGACTTTATATTCAATAAGCAATCGATCTAATAATCCTTATTCTAATTATTATAATCCTGGTTGGAAGACTTTAAATTTAATAAGCAATCGATCTAATAATCCTTATTCTAATTATTGTAATCTTGGTTGGAAAAATCACCCAAATTTTAGTTGGAGTAACAATAATTCTAATGTTGTAAATCCGTAATGGGATAACAATGTTGTAAACCCATTGGGAAACTCCAACATTCAGGGGAATTCTAACTATAAACCTTTGCTGACCTCACTTTTGGCTGAGGTTTAGTTTCTTCTACTTTAATAGCCTAAGGTCTAGCTATAGGACTTTCCTATTGACTATTCTTAGAAAGCTAGAAAAGGAACCCTCACCATTAGAAATTCCAAACTCTTCTCTACTCAACTTGAAATTCTACATATTAGTCCTAACCTCCAGCACTTAGTAGGTGGGGTCATTATAAGGGAACTCAAGATGAGTCACCCTTAGGACTGCTGGACCGTAGGGTTGACCCTGGGCTTTGGTCCCTTGATACTTTTGGGAGACTCATGTAGGTGGTCCCCTAAACTCACTAGCCCTAGGCTAGGGTTTAGCTAAGATCACTACATAGAGGACCTAAAATGGGGTTTCCATTGGTCCATGACTTATTGATGGTGGTTGGCACTCTAATTCTACCGAAATGCCCAACTTAGCCTTCTTACCCCTAAACTCCCCCAAATTACCTAGATACCTTTGGAACCCCAAATTTGGCCAAAATTCCCAAATTTACCCAAAATACCCAAATTGGTTCAAAAATCATTTCAAACACCTTGAAAACACCCAAACTACCCAAAATCACAAAGATTTGCCAAATTACTAAAATACCCCTCCTTAGCCCAAAATTCCAAAAATTCCAAAAAAATCCCAAAAATTTCTAAACCCTCCGAAATATTCCCAATTTAATTTTCCTCAACTACCACATGACCCAATTTGGCCAATTTGACCATCTTTGACCAAAACCCCCAAATTGTCTTTTAAAGACCCATTTTTCCCCAAATCTACCTCAAATTTCCATCAATTTGATCCCAATCTCCCAAAATTTCAATCCTAAACTCAAATTCACCCTCAATGTGACTGACACAAACCAAATCTAAGCTCAATTGGCCCATGCTTTGAGCTCAATTTTGATATAGGTCAAACCCACAATTTTGGGCACATGACCTAATCTCACCAAATTGAACCCATAGCCCACTCAATTGGACACAATTTATGTTGTAAACTCTTCATAACATTTATAAACATCAAACTTGACATTTAATTGGCCTTGGTGAAACCTCAATTTCACTTAATTTCGACCTAAGTCCAAAAAAGCCCCAAATTTTGCCCAAATTGACTGTCCCCAAATTTCACCAAATTAATTGCCTTAACCCCAAAATTGGCACCCAATTCATGTTTAAGACTCTTTATGTCATTCCTATTGAACATTTTCAATAATCAACTTGGACTTAGTCCAAGGCTAACTCAATCTAAACCCAAGTCTAGCCCAACATGCCCAAATTGACCAAATCTCCAAAATCCTTCAAATTGACCCCCCAATTGAACTCAAAACTCTTTCCATCCTTCACCAAAATTGTTCCTTACAATCACCTACACTAAATGCAATGATTAATTAGGCCAATTGACATGTGTCGACACTATTTTTGGTGTGGGGTTTGCCCGTAAGAAGCTGTCGGTCATCGGAATTGAAATCCCGTTGCCCGCTTCGGAAGGACATTTAAAAAAAAAATTTTAATTTTGAAAAAGATGAAGTCAAACTGACCCCTTAATTTTCATAGTTTAAATGAAATAGCGCTTTACCTCAAATCATGTATCTATCCCGAAGGATGAACACAAGAATTGAGGGTGAGGTTCGATCAAATAAACTAGCGAAAGTTATGACATCCGTTTGATCTGCGAAAC
>JXCR01118639.1:74423-86974 GCA_002079205.1 Phalaenopsis hybrid cultivar | reverse complement strand
AAGAAATTTTGAAGGATGTTAAGTCCGTTAGAAAGTCTCACAAGTCGACTGAAAATTCACCTACCTGTATTCCCATCTGGTTTCGTTTGGGAAACCGAGTGGATACTACTATAGTCACCACCGATCGTACCACCACCAGGACCGCAGGTCGCCGACCGATTAAGTCGAGACTGGGTCCAAAAATCTTACCTGTCATTCCTGCAATCCCGAAAAGAAAAACAAGACGATTACCTAACACTGTAGTTGATACCAATGTCTCTATTAAGACGTCCCATCCTGAGACATCATCATCAAAGAAGAAAAGGGTATGGGTACCCAAGGTCACTGCACCGACACAGTTCAGTGTGCCTGCAAGACAGGAAGTAAAACCAGTGCCTGAAATATCTGACATCATCGCGACAATAGCCAGCGAGATGGAGGAACAAGTAGAGGATGTCCATCAGGGTCCTCTAGATCTTAAAGTAATCAAGGAATCGATAATTGAGGAAAGAGTTGAGAAACTTAATATCAAGATTTCTGAGTTAGCTTGAGAGCACGGAGTTTCCATCAATAGTTACAATGAAGATTTTGGTTACAGTGTTACTTGGAGAAAGATTTCATGGATGTCCATGTGATCAAAACCAGAGCTACCACATCTGCGCGCGAGGCTCAACCTCACACCGAAGAGAATGTCGTAGATGACTGCGTAGGGTTGTCCTCCTAAGGGATGAACAAGTCAGTCTACTGGAGGAAAGAATAAAAGAGATGCCTGCAGCTATGGCCGTAATGGCCACCATTCAAGGGCAATCACAAGCACTAAGATTGGCTTCTCTAGAGATTACTCTTCCAGAAATCATACACATCACAAATGAAAGAAGGGAGGCTACTTTGGTTAAGAAAGATGAACAACCAAAGAAGGATTCTTCGTTAGGTGCCATGCCAGAAAAAGAGTTCAAGCAAATGGTTGAGCTAGTATGGGATGCCTTAGCCCAGTCCAAGGGTGATGCATCAATTTTAAAGGGTAGACCTTACCTGGAGGAGTTTGATGTCGTCCCTTTCCCCAAGGGTTTTGTGGCCCCAAACTTCAAGATATTCGATGGGATTGGAAATCATAGACAACACATAGCACATTTCTGAGCCAATTGTGGCAACACGAGGAATAATGAAGCTCTACTCTTCCAACAGTTCGTCAGTAGCTTGTCAGGGATTGCTTTCGACTTGTAAACTAACCTACCTAATGGATCAGTTAATACATTTTTTGAGTTGGAACAATTATTTGGGAAAAGATTTGCTGGGGTACAACATCATGTGTCTATTGGAGAGCTCATGATGGAGAAGCAGAAGCTTAGTGAAACCTTGACAGACTATATTTTAAGGTGGAGAAACCTTAGCATGAAATGTGAACCTCAGCTACAGGAACATCAAGTGATTGACATTTTACTCAAAAGCATTCATGGTCGAGTAGATTTCATGCTTAAGGGACTCACCGTCAAATCCTTTGAGTAGCTACTCAGTAAAGCAAGCAGTATTCAAGAAGAAATGAAGCACATGGAGCCGCATGAAAAGGCTAAGGTGACCAGAGTGTTTGAAAAGAAATCAGGAGTAGTCACAATTGTCGACAAAGGAAAGCAGCCGATAAAGGTATATGCAGAAGAGCATTGTCAATCTTCATCACAGTACTCTTAAAAACAGAGCAGTCAATCCAATCAACGACCATCTCAGGAGAGATCACCTCGAACAACGGGTAAAAGAATANGATCACCTCGAACAGTGGGTAAAAGAATATCCCTATTAGAGCGATAAAAAGTTGTGTATTCCTTCAAGGATGAAGTTGTACCTAAAATATTCAGAAGCTTGATGAAGAAACCAGAATTCAAACTACCTGATCCAAAGAAACCCGAAGAGGTGGATAAGAAGAATGAACCAAATTATTGCCCATACCACCGGTTGCTTGGGCACACTATAGACAAGTGTTTTGTCTTTAAACACTGGCTCAAGAATAACCTCAAGGAAGAGAGATATAAAATCCTGAAGGAGTATTTGAGAGAACCTGAAAAAAGGTTCCATAAACATGGTTTCAGCTGAGTCAATCTCTTTGATCGATCCGCATACTAGAACAGACGGATGGTGTACAGCTTGGATTGAACTCAAGAGGGTCCTTAATCAAATACAAGATTCATTGAAACAAGCTTCTACGATCACTGAAGAAGAATGGAAGGAGGTCTGGAGCAGATCATCCAAGAAGATACTGAACAAGATACAGTCTGCATCAAAACAAGCCTTCATTCAGAGTCCGCAGCATACCAAGCCTGAGATGAAGATTTCGCCAAAAAATCCGTCATCATCAAGGACAAAGAGCAAGAAGAAAAAAAGCATCACTGCCAAGATTGATAGCACGGTGGGTGGGATAGGGGCTGCCTCTACTAGACTCGTTCTCTCGGATTTGAGGAAGAAAATCCTCAAACCCTTGACTTTGTATGATTATTTTTTTGTCCCTCCGGGGTCTTATGAATATAATGATTATGATTTTGGCTACATTTTGACTATTTCTGGTAATAACGTAACTGATTATGACCGATCTAGCTGCGATCTTGTTCCCAAAAATAATCCTTAAATTGTACTTGAGTCCGATGAACTCATTGTCAAGTCTAAATAAGACATCAATGATATCGCTTACGACAGCACCGATAACGAAGAGCCAACTCTCGAGCATCACAGTGCACCACTCACCATCAACTTAGATCTTTCCGGTGAGGAGGAAAAGACACCTGAATATTCAACAATGATATCTCAAGAAGAAGAAATCATAGAAGTCAACTTAAGGAGCGGAAAAGTGTTACCACCTAAAACAGCTCCAATAGACAAAAGAAAATAGATAATGACCCAAGAAGAGATACCCTCACCTCTGCCAGTGGAAGAACCGTATTATTAAGGTAAAATCGGAGGGTCATGCAAAGTAGACTAAAACGTGCTAGCTCATCTTACATAAAATCGAAGGATCATACAAAGTAGACTACAACGTGCTAGCTCATCTTAGGAAGTTGCCGGCCCAATTAAGCATCTACGACGCTCTGATCCTGTCAAAGGAGATGAGAGAATCTCTGGTTACAACTTTGCTTGATCCAGAAATTTGGTTAGCTCAGTTGGCTAGCACATCCTCATATGAAGTTTGCTTGTTGAGAGAACAGTCAGGGTAACCTTCACAGATGAAGACTTGCTGCTCGGTACAACCGACCACAAACGTCTGCTCTACATCTTCGTCAACATTGGCAGATTTATGTTATCTAAACTTTTAGTGGATCTTGTAGCATCTCTTAACTTGATGAGCCTACGAACATTGGCCTATTTAGATGTTGAAGCTCAAGAGCATACGGCCGATAAGATGATGTTAAGAGGATTCAACCAAAAGGGAGAAAGAGCTCTTGGATCAATTACATTACTTATAAAGGTTGAAGAACTCGTAACAACTGCTAAATTTCATATCATCAATGCCGAAACCTCTTCTAACGCTCTATTAGGTTGACGATGGATTCATGAGCACAATATGGTTCCATCATCTCTACACCAGTGCATAAAATACCGAAATGATGGTCAAGAAAATTGTATTTCGACCATGGATTCATGAGCATAATATGGTTCCATCATTCATACACCAGTGCATTAAATACTAGAAAGATGGTTAAGAAAATTGCATCAAGGAGATCTACAACCATTTTCAGTGCATGAAGTTGGTATCCATGAAGATGTTGCCTACTACGCGCCGACCTACAACCATTTTCAGTGCATGAAGTTGGTATCCATGAAGATGCTGCCTACTACGCGCCTCCAAAAAAGACCGTCTTCTCGCGTGAGATTTGGACAAACAAAGATGGAGATTCAGAAGAATCATAAAAAAGAGGCCATACAACTCCGCTTCAATAATCTTCTACCACGCCCTTACAACGAGTTGGTGGAGGTTCTTCTAGTTCACGCACTTGAGGTCGAGGCTGGGGACGCAGATAAGGAAAGATCAATTTAATTGTTGAATAGACTAAGCCACCCCTCAACATCGGTGATGAAGACAGTTCTGAAGATGAAATAATGATGACAAAGCAGAAGAAACCTCAATACGAGATATACCTAGAAGATATAGAAATAAAGAATACAGAAAAGAATAAATCTATTGTCGATGAATTGAAAGAGATTAACCTCGGGACTGAAGAGCGACCTCGGCTTACATATAAGTTCTCTACTTGATGACGAAGAATCTGCAGAATTGGTCAAACTATTAACATAATTCAAAAATTTCTTTGCATGGAGCTACGATGAAATGTCGGGACTGTCAGCAGAGGTTGTAGTCCATAAACTTGGGGTGGACAAGAATATATCCCTAGTAAAACAAGCTCCCAGAAGAATGTGCCTCGAAATAGAACAACAAGTCATCGCTGAAATGAAAAAGTTGATAAACTCCAACTTTATCTAAGAAGAGCAATACCCTATGTGGTTAGCTAACATTGTACCTGTTAAGAAGAAAAATGGACAGATCCGCGTTTGTGTCGACTTCAGAGATTTGAACAAGGCATGTCCAAAAGATGAGTTTCCACTACCTATGCTAGAAATGATGGTGGACATCGCTTCGACACATGAAATTTTCTCCTTCATGGACGGATTGTCAGGTTATAATCAAATTAAAATTTCTCCTGAGGATGTAGCGCTTACAACTTTCAGAAAAATGATTGAAATTTTCTGCTACATAGTGATGTCATTCGGCCTAAAGAACGTCGGAGCAACAGATCAGCGTACAATGACGAAGATTTTTGACGACCTCATTCAAAATCAAGTAGAATGATACATGGATGATCTGGTTATAAAAAGTAAATGGAAAATAGACCATTTATATGATTTGAGGATCGTGTTTGAATGGTTACGACGATATGACATTAAAATGAATCCCTTAAAGTGCGCCTTTAGTGTTACCTCAAAGAAATTTCTAGGATTCGTTTTCCGTCATCGTGGCCCGGATAAGATTAAAGCTATCTTTGAAATACCTCCCCCTAAAAACTTGAAGTAGCTACGTTCCTTCCAGGGGAAGTTGGCAAATCTAAGACGCTTTATTTCTAATCTCTCAGGTAGGTGTCATCCTTTCTCGACATTGATTAAAAAGGACGCAAAATTTATTTGGGAAGATAAATCCCAACGGGCCTTTGAGGACCTTAAACAATATTTAATGACACCTCCTGTTTTGGTAGCCCCTATCCCGGGGAAACTGTTAATACTTTATACCACGGCTTTGAATGACTCTCTCAGAGCCCTCTTAGCCCAAGTCAATGATGAGGGCAAAGAAAATGCACGCTACTACTTGAGTCGTCGTCAAATACCGACGGAGATAAGGTATCCACCTATTGAGAAGCATTGTCTGGCATTAATTTTTGCCGCCCAAAAGCTTAGACATTAATTTTTGCCGCCCAAAAGCTTAGACATTACATGCTTTCTCATAAGGTTACTCTGATTTCAAAAGTCAATATGTTGCAATATTTGATGACCCGACCAATACTTTCCGGACGTTTAGCAAGGTTGTCAATGATTTTATTGCAATTTGATATAACCTTTGTTCCTCTCCACACTATTAAGGGATAGATTTTAGCGGATTTTCTCACTGTACACCCACTGCCAGCTTCGATCCTCTCTCAACAACGAGTTACCAGACGAGCAAATACTATGAATGGAATTTTCTAGTACGCAACGCTGGGAAATGTTCTTCGATGGTGCTTCGTCAGCCAGGAAAGACAAGGGATCAGGCACAGTTATACCAGGTAAGGCAGCGATTGGTTTAATCTTTATTATGCCAGGTAAGGGTATGTTGAGGTTCTCATACCACCTGACTGAGTCGTGCACTAACAATGAAGCAGAATATGAAACATTAATCACTGGATTGGAATTGGCAATCTCAATGGATATAACAAACATTGTCATTTATGGTGACTCTGAACTTGTCATTCGGCAGGTCGCCGGACAATACAAAATTCTGAAACCAAGACTAGCAGAGTACCATCAGTACAGAATGAAGCTCCTGGAGCAGAATTTTGAGGTGACTTTCTACCGGATTCTTTGAGGAGATAATGCTCATGCCGACGCTCTAGCAAAAATCGCTAAGGAAATGGCGTGTCCTCTGGAGGATTCCATCGAAGTCACGGTGCAAGGAAGACGAGTCTTGTCTCTAAACAACTTCGAAACTCTACACAAGCTTGGAAAAGAAGAAACAATAAATACAGTTGTAGACATCAAAGAAGATTGGCGCAAGTCATTAATAGAATATTTGCACACCGGAAAGCTACGAGAAGACAGTGCAGACATCAACAAAGATTGGCGCAAGCCATTAATAGAATATTTGCATACTAGGAAGCTGCTAGAGGACAAGTTTAAGGCGCATCAACATCACAAAAAGGGCCATGTCTTACGCCCTGGTGGGAAATGTTCTCTACAGAAGATCGTTCGACCAAATGTTGCTACAGCATGTTTGAGCAGAGCCGAGGCACATAATATTGTCAAAGAAGTACATGCCGGATTGTGTGGCGCTCACCAATCAGGGCTAAAAAAGAAAATAAAGATCAAAAGACTAGGATATTATTGGCCAGCAATGATGTCCGATTGCATGGATACAACTAAAAGATGTCACCAATGCCACGTTCATGGGGTGATCTTACACCAGCCTCCGAATGTGCTACACCCAACTGTTTTCTTGTGGCCATTCGAGTGTTGGGGCACGGACATAATAGGTCTGATAGAGCCTCAATCTTCCAAAGGACACAGGTTTATACTTGCCTCTACAGATCATTTCTCCAAATGGGCAGAGGCAGTACCGTTAAGTGAGGTTATGACACAACACATCCTTCAACTTTTCAAAAGCCAAATTGTCTACCATTTCGGAGTATCGTGAAGAATAATCTCTGACAGTGAGACAACTTTTAAAGGTACAAAGATCAACAATTTTGTCAGAATACATGGGATAGATTGGAGATACTATACAATTTTCTATCACATAGCAAATTGTCTGGCTGAAGCTTTCAACAAGACACTAAAACAGATTTTGAAGAAAATACTGGATGAAAATAAGAGAGATTGGCATAACAAACTGTTAGAAGCCTTGTGGGCCTATCGGACGACTTTCAGGACTCCCACTCAGTGTACACCTTATATGCTCGTGTACGGGACTGAGGCAGTGCTACCGCTAGAAATCCAGACACCATCTCTCAGATTCGCCATTGCCAACCAACTCACAACGAAAGAAAGTGCAAAACTCAGAATTGAAGAACTACAGAGTCTCTAGGGAAAATGATTGGAGGCACATCAACATTTGGAGCTCTACCAGACAAAGATGTTACAAGCCCATGACAAATTGGTCGGCCCAAGGACATTCAAAATTGGTGACCTCGTACTTGTGCTCAAAAGGCCTATTCTTGCTCGTCACAAAATAGGTGGGAAGTTCGAGCCAACTTAGGAGGGACCATTTGTCGTTGAGAAGGTCTATAAAGGAGGAGCCTACAAGTTAGTGGACTTCCGGGGTGAAAGACCCATGTTACCAATAAATGGACGATACCTGAAAACCTTTTACGCAACCTGATGCTGCTTAATGCCGCTTTCCTCCGCTTGCCTTCTCTTGCTTTGAAAACTTTGAAACTTTGATTGTTTTAAGGTTATCTATGTGGCCAAATGTCTATAACAGGGTTCAAACTTTATAATTAACCTCAATAGAATGAAAATTTTGAGAAGATTTTTGAACTTCACACGTTCTCTTTTCTACTTTTAAATTTAAATACCCTATTGAATCAAATGAAACTCACACATAAAATGAATAATCCTCTTCACCAAAAAAAACTAGAATTTACTTTAATAAATACTTTGTTTTATTCTTGTTCATGTCAAACTTTGGCCCACTGGCATTTTTTTCCGTCGTCTAAATAAAAATGTCAGGACAGAGGTTAATCTTTGGCTTTCAGGATGGCTGGAACCTCGCACTGAGTGAAGAGATGGCGCCGCAAAGAGGTGTCATAAATTTCAACGTGGATTTCAACCAAGTTGATATGGACTACGAGGGTCCTCTAATGGACGTAGTCAGCAAAAGAAAAGGAGGGACTGCTTTCACTGTTGAGGGTGACCACTCAAGACAATGTGTCACACAAAGGTAAAAACGTGATAGCAGAATAAGATCCGATGGAGGGGCCCAGCCGCTCCCCTCCATGATAGCTATTCCAGCGAGGGACCTGATAGTCTCCTGTAATGAACGATTATCGAATACTCCGCTCCGCAGGAAGCAGCACGGAAATGCCAATCGAAAGAAACAGAGAGCCTTTCTGCGATAGGAACGCAAACGCCAGAGAGACGTGAGCAGTTTTCTTACCCCCATTTCTGAGGGACATATTTACGACCCAGATCTGAGAGAAACGTCTGCTAGCCTGCCACTATAGATGAAGAGTCAGGATTTGTGACGGAATTATATGTGCTCCCAGTTCCAGATATCTTATGCAGGGGTTGCCCAACATGCAACGTTGAGGTACCGGTCGGGACATTAGTCACGAGCGCATTTTTAGAATGCGCGGACTGCAACGTTCTGCATCTACATCATTTCAGTACCTTAGAAAAATACACTTCATACACCAACGAGTCTCAGACTCCAGGCATTGCGACAAATGAGCCATATGTCCCACTGGGGACGGATCAGCGCGCACCATGGAGACCAGGATCATACATTCCACTAGAGGCTGAATCTCATATTCCGGATCGACCAACACCATTTTGGGTTCCCCACCGAGGCTCAAAGGAAGGAACGCCCACGTCAGCTGCCAACTCCTTGTATGGTAGAATACTACAAGATAAGCAGAGTAAGTAGAAAAGAATTTGAGTTCTATGAAGAAGCTCAGGGAAAGTTCGTCAACATATTGGAAGGCTTGGAGCTATATACCAGGGTTTTCTCTGAAACTGATGAAAGAAGCATTCTGGACTGCATCTTTGATTTAAGAGATAGAGGTCGAGTAGGCCTTCTCATGGAGAGGACATATTCCGAGTCGAAGAAATGGATGAGGGGAAAGGAAAGAATCACCATCCAATGCAGCTGTTGCTACAATTTTACGAACGACAGACAGGGGAATCTGCCTGAGATCCTCAGATACAATCTAGTGGATCCGTTGCCACCAATGATAAAATGGATAATCAAGAGAATGGTTAAGTGGAATATTCTACCCGCTACTTGCATTCCGAACAGTTGTATCATTAACGTTTATGAAGAAGGTGACTGCATTCCCCCACACATCGATCATCATGATTTTGTGAGGCCTTTCTGCACGGTCTTGTTCATGAGTAAAAAAAATATTCTATTTGGAAAAGAAATTGATATAGTCGACCCTGGCGAATTCAGACGAGCTGTGGAGATTCCTCTTCTAGTTGGTTCAGTACTTGTTCTCAGGGCAACGGTGCAGACATTGCCAAGCACTGCATTACAGGAGTGCGACACCGTAGGGTGTCTATAACCTTCCACAGAATGAATGATAGTAAAATAGCGTATGGATTCCAGCAGGACCCATTATTTGAGGAGTTATTTCCATACGAGCTATGAGAAGGTTGTACCTCAAAATACATGCAAAAGGAACCTTATCCTGGAGCATGACTTAGAAGGTCTGCTTGAACAGAAGCTCAATATACCAGGCACAGAGGGTTCACTTACTTTCTTTTAACAGCATGACATGTATCTGATGTATGAAATCTATAGTGTATTCATATCATGAGATGATTCTCAATGTATTTCAGCATGGATTACATGATATACCGTTTGAGGCATTAGCCTATATCTGATTTATGACATCCCTATTTTGGGCAAATTAATGGAAATTTCTCTCAAATTGTGCCTTTTTTTCAGAAGCCCTTTTGTGCGATGGATGAAAGCTGCGAACCATGTGATGGTTCAGAATTTCAATGAACAAACAACGAAACAACAAATCTTCAACAATAAACACAATACAAATGAAAAATAATCATAAATGAGTGAATAACAAAACAAATTTCTTTTAAAAATCAACCAATTAAAATTAAAACTTTAAAAACACATTTTTAAAAAATTAAATGTGATGAAAACAACAAGAAAATGAAATGAACCTGCTGAGTAAATGCTTCCGTTTTCAGAATTTCCTACTCTTTATGCGCACAACACAACCATTGTTATCTACCTCAACTCTCTTTACATCCCCGCAGAACTTTGCATTCTGCACAAAACTCCACAAAGCACTATAAATTTTTTTTAACAAAATCAACATTTCCACATGACACACTTCTGCAAATTCAACACCACAAGCTCTTTGTAAATTTGAAATCACATCTTCAAATCAGTACCTAAATCCTAATTCTCACATTTCGAGGTCGATAACTAAATTTTGACTCTCTCCTGGAATTGATACCTACATTTCAATTCTCTCATCTTTGGATTGATACCTACATTTCAATTCTCTCATCTTTGGATTGATACCTACATTTTAATTCTCTCATCTTCGAATTGATACTTACATTTCAATTATCACATTTCGAGGTCAATACCTAAATTTTGACTCTTCCTTTGGAATTGATACATACATTTCAATACTCTCATCTTCGAATTGATACTTACATTTCAATTCTCACATTTTGAGGTCGATACCTAAATTTCGACCCTCTCGTTGGAATTTATATACATTTCAATTCTCATTCCTAAATTTCTGATTCAGTATATTCGAGGTCGGTCCTTACATTCTGACATTCTCTTTTGAGAATTGATATACATTTTAATTTTCATTCCTATATTTCTGATTCATTACATTTGAGGTCGGTCCTTACATTCGTAAATTTTTTTTCTTGCTCTGGTTTCATTTTATACTAAAGATCTTAACTAATTGATGATAATGTACTCTAGAAAATAATATTGTCTTACATTCATTTGAAATATTTTTTTTAAAATATTATTATTAGTTATGTTAATGATTTAATTTTTGAAATTAACCTATTGAATTTATATTTTCTAACAGCGCTAAGGTTCTACATCAGATGAAGATGACAAATTTAGAATCTTCAAAGATACATAAATCTGAAGTAGAACATAAGCCGAAGAAGGTAATTATTTATTTTAAAAATATAGTTATGTATTCCTATGAAAATTTATCAAAACTCATTTGATTCTATGATCATATAATTTTTATATATTTATGATAAAATATACATCTTATAATTGTGCTTGGCACATTACATGGCTTATCAAGATAATTCCAAAGACTCTCTTTCAGATATTTCAGCTTAAGAAATAATAAATATATGAAAAAAGATGTACTCGTATATTTTCATTTTTATTTATATGTATATTTTATGTATTTTAAAATACCTGATGTGTTTAAACAAATTATCGCATATAATTATGTAAATGATTGTCATTTTTTTATATGAGAGTTTAGTTATGTATGTACCAATATTTTTCCCATTTTTAAATTAAAAATTAGGCCATAATAAAGCACATGTTATTCTAACTTAACATTATGGATAATATGAGTCCATGATTAGCTATAAAATATTTGTAAATAAATGTCTAAGATGTATTAGGTCCTTTTTAAGTTCAAATAATTTATACACCATTTTGAAATCATTTTCCAACCTTCCTTATGACATATTGTACAAATGAAATGAGTGCACAATAAATTTTGCTAGTTTTTTCCTAATTTGTTTCGTAAATATTTGTCTTATCCCTAATTATACTTTTTATTAATTGATCTACATTTCTTATGGTTGGGCAGGTCCTGAAATGAGATCATACTTTTATAGATGACGACGAATCATTGTTTTGTCGTCCACACAAAATACATAAGAAATTGGATGAAAAGGAAAAACAAGTTGTTGACAATATCGCATTTACAACAACTGTTATGGAAGGTGCAATTGTAACTAACGACATGAATGATGCTTTTACTTCTAGTAGAAGTAGTTTGCCCGACATGTAACTAATGACATGTGACACCGCACTCCCTTTACAAAGAAAATCAAGTTTTCGTATGCCAGCTGTTGAGGTTCGAATTTTTTCTTTTTTATGTTTTTGCAAAATTCTCATCTTTATTTTAGTATTACCAAATTTAAATTGTTATTTTGTATTTTAAAATTTATTCACTACGACTAAAAAATTGACAAAGATGAAATGGTTGTGGAGAATGCCCCATTCACAATAGCTATAACAGAAGATGTAATTGCAACAAATGACATGAATCATGCTTCCTCGCTAAGCAGAAGTGAAAGATCTATTATATCATCTAGAAATGCTACTATTTCAAGTCATGTTGCACTCCCTTCACAAAGAAAACCAAGTTTTTGTGTGTCAGCCCCTGAGGTTTAAAATTCTTTATTTATGTTAAATTTATTTCATTTTTTGCTTTTGTATGATTATATTTAAACTTTGTTTTTGTATTTCACAGTTTTTTAATCTTGATGAGCAGAAAAATGAAACAAATACTTATGTTCAATCATCATTGGATTTGGATCAACCTAAATTGAACTTACTAGAGCAACAATCTTGAGAGATACATAAATCTCAAGTA
>JXCR01118639.1:0-15573 GCA_002079205.1 Phalaenopsis hybrid cultivar | reverse complement strand
AGAGCTTCTTTGAGACCACTTAAGCTTAACCCAACCACCTTTAGCCACTCAAAGCCACTGCTTGAGCTCACTTTTTTAGCCCAATTTCTAGGCCGAAAAAGGACACCCCTCAAACCTCCACCAAATTCAAATTAATTACACCCACACCATCCCAACAGTGAGAGAAGAAGATCCCACAAAAAAGCCCCATCACCAGAACACCCTAAGGTGGACTTTGACCAACACCCCAATTGACTTTGGTCGAAATCATATCTAGGAGATTTACCACGGCTTGAGGCTCCATCCCTAGGTTCTTGGGACCCCCACAATGCTTCCACAACCATCCAATCGAGGCTTCCCCTCTTGGGCCAAGGTATTGAAAGTTAACCCTAAATCAAGCTTCATTTGATTCTCCATGTGTATAGAGTTGATTTAAGGGTCAATCAACCGTATAAATATGTTCTCCTAGTCAAGAAGTGTCTATAAAAAGAAACTCCACTTAGTTTGATTAAGTATCGAGCGAGACATTAACATTTGGGATGGTTTTCATGCATGGGTCATTGGGGACGATCACCACGCGTTGTCTAGTGGACCGTGTATCCATCAGACAGCTTTGATCATGTTGAACTAGCAGCGGTTTGAAAAGGCAGAGGTGGTGCCGATGGCGGCGCGCTATCTCGCGGTGACATGCGTCTCTTTGATGCGTACAAGGATCTAGTGAACGCTGAGTAGTTTAAGTAGGAAACTAGGGGGTTTTTCTTATTTATTTAATTCCCAAAACTTCAAAAATGCATAACTTTGGGTAGAAAAATCATAAAAATAAAATAAAAATATCATGTTGCTCAGTGAAGAGAGGGAAACAATGTGAAAATATTATCATATTTATTTGATGCTTATTATTTTTTTAAATAATTAAGTGGTGTTTTCCTTATTTTGATTCTCCATTAGCATAGACATTTTACCATGACTTGATATTTGCGGCTTTGATTCTACATGTTATGGGGATGCACTTTCTGATTTTCCAATGTTAAGGGAGATCTCTAGGCATGGATATCTAATTTTCAAGTTAATGGGATCTATTTTGGTATAAAAATTGTAATAAATAAAATATTCATTAGAAAAATACAAAATTTATTTGGTGAGTTCACTGTGGTCAAAGGATCCTAGGAAAAATATAAACTTGGTTTAATTCTTTTAAAATAACCCTAATTATCACCAACCCTAAAAATGAAAAGAAAATTAATTTGGAGTAATTATAAATTTAAATGACATAAAAACTATTTCACACTATAATTTAATATTAAAGGGGCTCCCTATAAAAATTTCCAGTCAATTGGAGTTAATTTGATCAATAAAATGAATTTTTAAGATGAAATGGCATTTTTGGTATTAAAATAATTATAGTAATTAAAATACAATTAAAAAAAATCACCAAATTGGTTTTTAAAGTTCCTTATGACAAGAGGAACTTAAAAAAAAAAAAATTCGAATTAAAATAAATACTTTATTTATAAGCCATTTTGAGCATTTAAATAATTAAAAGTTAATTAAAAATCATAAAAATCACAAAATTGTAAAATCACACTAAAATATCACATTTAGCTTTCTAATCATCTAGAATCAATTAAAATAATTTTCCTAATTTTCTATGTCAAGATATTAATTTTAAAAAGGTTTAAAAATGAATTTTCTCTATTTTTTTACGAAAATAATTTTAATAATTAAAATATAAATTACAAAGATATGAAATTTGTTTCTTTGGGTTCCTTAGACTTAGAGAGATTTAATAAAAAATATTAAACTTAATTTTCCAATTAAATATTATTTTATATTTAATTAATACTCAAAACTAACAAACAATTTCAGTAGTTAAATTAAATTTCTAAAAATCATGAAAACTGAGTGGTCCTCCGACCTAGATGAACTTCCAATAATTTTCTCAAGGCTAGAAGTTTTATTTTGAATGACTTATTAAATTTTCATTGAAAATCCATATTTTTGCATTAAAATTAATTATAAAATTAAATAAATTCAGAAAAATCACATTTTCTCCTATGATGTTTTAATTAAACCATGAGTGAGGTAACATAAAACTTTTAAGTCATTTGAGTCTAATTTAATGAAATATAGGATACTAAGACCTTTGGGGCTAAAGTGTAATTTTGGAATTTTGAGCTTAATAAATATTTAGGTTTAACCAAAGGACTAAATGGGCAAAAAATAATCCTAATTGATATATTTTGATGATTGAAATATGAAAAGGGATAAGTTTTAGAAACTAACCTTACTTTGAAAGGATAAATTTGTAATTTTTCAAAATTTAATGAAATTTAGAAGAATAATTAAATAGGGAGATATTATGGTGAGGGTTTTGATTTGGAAAATCATAATTCCCTGATTTTAAACCCTAGTCGATGGTTTTAATATAATTTATATATCATGATCGAGAGTACAAATATTCAAAAATCCTTTTTCTTAAAATTATAAATCCACCCATTAAATCGTAAGGGCTTAGAGTTGAACTAGGCTTAATCAAAATGTTGTCTAATGAGGTTTATAAAAAAACTTATAATTAATTTAAAACTTTTCAAAATGCTACAAGTCCATTGTTTAAAAATCAAATTAATTAAATTCCTCAATTAAGTTAAGTGGTCCCGAAGGGTCTTTACCTATATAATTTATAAGTGAGATATCAAATGATAATTACCTAATTTAAAAGATAATTAAAACATCAAATTCATTAAGCATAAGGGTATTAATTTGATGAACTATATAGCAAATATGATAAAACCAAAATGAACTCAAGATAATTCCAAGGACCATGAAATGTCTAAGGTATTACCCAAAACTTCTTCACGATCCTTTGGAAATTTTGAAGGACATGGGAGCTTATTATAATTTGCTTGATGGAATCATCCTTATAAATTTAAATACATCAAGATATGACATAATATTTGGTAGGCACACTTTAAGTTTGTACTTCCTACTTTTTTTTAACAAGCATGCTTTAATTCCTGCAAAATTATACATATATATATGCTTCACAAGTACTAAACGTTCAGGTGGAGGAATGAGAAGACACGTCAGATATGCTTTTATAGTTTATAGAGCTTTCTTTTCTCGTACTTTCTACATTATACTTTTATGTTTATAAACATGCATGTCAAACAACGATGTTACCCTGCATGAAAACTAAAACTTTTAGGATAGCTACAAAACTGAAACTAAAACCTAAACTAAAATCAACCAAGATAAAATTCACCACCACAACATTCAAAATATAAAAAAACTTAAAATTTAATCACAAACATCACAAAACAACAATTGCAACTAAATTAGGATGTCTCTATCAGAGGATCGGAAATCCCTCGGATATGGTAACCTACGGTTGCTAACGAGACTTCATACGGTCTAAATGAGAGTACGAAATTCATTAAGTTGAGTTTAGTATATTCATTTGGACTAAGTGAATCTGATAGAAAATAGTGGTGCCAGAATGAGGGAATCGTAGGATCATAATCGGTGTCGCTCTAATCAACTTCAATATACACCATAATATTTAAATGACCATAACCATAGGGACATCTGATTTGACATCATAACTTGACACATTAGAAAACTTAAACTGTCACGATGAGGAGTTTGGAACTAGCATTGTGGGCAGCACGACCATCTTCAATAGCAAGGGGATCTACAACAGTATATCTTTCCTTAGAATTAAACAACAAGCCTTAGGATTCCGAGGTTGTTTGCTTATGCAGCATAAATCCTCAACCTTTTCCTTAGGCCTTTGTATAACTCTGCAATACAATTTATGCCCTAACCTACTTTAGGATTCTGAGGTTGTCATTTGTCACGAACTAAATTCTCACATCTTTCAGGCTATTTGTGTGATCGTTTCACACGAATATAAGCCCTAATTAATAAAATTGGCAAGATGAAACATTTAAATATTTCTCCTTTAAATTGAAGCCAAACCATAGGGTAGATTGGGAAGTCTCCAAGGTTCTCCTTCGGATCTATGACATCCCCTAGTTCTTCCTCCTTTGGATTCTACAATAAATGTTCCAAATTTGAGTCATTACCCTTTCACACCTTTTTGTCCGATCTCGTTGAAAAATCCTTTCCTTTTGACCTCCTTGAAGATAATATTTTCTGATCTTTATCGAGAGTTTTCTTAGGTGACTGGAGTTATCTAAGATGTAATTAACTATATGGGTTTTCCCTTAAAGGAAACATTTTCGAACCCAGCTTAATATAAACCTTATTTTATTCTTCGTATTAATTAGGGGAAATTATCGGCTTATAAATAAAATGTCTTTCGCAGATCTAAATGGATGTCATACAATTTTTAATTTATTTAATTGGGTCTTCACCAGTAAGTAATATATGTATCTCTCGGGATAGGTGCACTACTTACGGTATTAGGTTCGTTTATTAAAACTACCGAGGATATGAGATCGGTTCGGTTTTATATTTTCAAAATTTTAAAATACTATTTTTTTTCTAAATTATATATGTATTAAATTAAAATGGGTGCTAGGATATCCATCCTAGCAGCCAACAACTTAACAACTCTTTAACCAAATAGTGTCGACAAGTAGCTTGGGAAGTCACTTAGGTTCTCCTCAAGATCTGTGAAAACCCCTAGTTTTTCTTCCTTTGGATTCAATGTGATCTGTGACAACCCCTTGTTTTTCTTCCTTTAGATTCCATAATAAATATTCCAAATTTGAGGCTTTCTCATTTGACACTCCTTGGTTTGATCTCTTAAAAGTCTCATCCTTTGAAATTCTTGAAGACAATATTTTATGATCTAAATCGAGAGTTTTCTTAAGTGACTTCGGCCATTTAAGTTGTAATTGACAATATGTGGTTACTTCTAAAGGGACCTTAAAGAACTTAGGTAATATAAACCCTACCTAATTCTTTATATTAGATAGAGAAATTTATCGGTTAATAAAAAATGGTTTTTCGCAGACTAAAATGGATTTCATAAATTCCTTAGTTTATTTAATCGAGCACCACTAGCAAGTAGTGCATTTACTTTTTGAGATATATATATACATTGTTTGCATTATTGTGCTTGATCATTTAAAATATTGCAGGTATGAGATCGGTTCGGTCTTGTATTAAAAAATATTAAAATGTTACTTTTTCCAAATTATATATATATAAATTAAATTAAACAAACTTTTAAAACCGTGCATCGGGACATCCATTCCGACGGCTGACAATAAGTGATTTGTTTTTCTAGTTGTCCCTGCAAGTATTTTCAAGTATTTTACCTGGAGTAATAGGCCTTCTAAATAAAGAGTGTAATGTTCTCTTTTTATAAAACTATTTCATTAAGACCTTATTAATGTTCATTTATTACAATAATTCTAGACAAATAAATTTTTTCTAGGCCTCCAAAATAAAGAGTGTAACATTTTCTTTTAATAAAATTATTTCATTAAGACAATACTAATGTTCATGTATTACAATAAATTCTAGGCAAACAATTTTTTTAATTTTGGTCATCAATTATTTTTTAAAATTAGATATTCAAAAAACAATTGAAAATACAACCAAAATTGAATATAAAAAATCATTACATTATAAAAATTAAAAAAACTAAAAGCTTTTTTGAGCTTAATAAGATCTAAATAAAAAAGAGTTCTTAAAGCCAAAATGGATGCTAATTAATTTTATTTAGGAGGATTTGTGAAATTTTTTATTTTACAAAAATGTTACATTATGGCTTTATGTTTATATAATAGGATTTTATGCCTATTTGTTGTTTTTAATGATGAAGATAGATAGTTATTTCATGCATAAGCCCTTTTAAGTTTTACCGAACTTATTTTAATCTCTACCTTGTTGTTTGTAAACTAAATTCTGTAATATTTTTAGCTTTTTATAGATAAAAAAATATTTCTCTCAAATGATAGGAAAAGAAAATTTGATGATCATGTAATTGACATATTATAATTGATAGATGATTTGTTTCTTCAGTTCTACCCCCATTTAATTTACCTGAATCAATAAGCCTTTTAAATAAGGAGTGCAATCTCTTCTTTTGAAAAAATTAAATCTTTAATGCCCCATAAAAATTCATCTTTTACAAAAATAATTGTGAAGTCGAGCAACAGTAAATGGAGTATGAGCATTCTGAACTGGTACCAAACACTGTGGAAGGCTTCCAAACCTGCAAAATTTAAACCAGACCAATACCAAAGGTTAGCGAGGATGCAACAAATATTCATCTTCAGCTTTGGATCTTCGAATGCAGCATGAGGAGTGTTAGAGAGATGATAATCAGCAGGCCAAAGAAGCTTCAACCCCCAAAAATTTGATAACAGATAATGCAGAGAATAAAGCTTATCCAAGCCCTGAAGTCTTGATGTTATAACCAAAAAAGACAACATGCAATTCCAAAATAATTGAGCACAGCTATCACAATAAATACATTTTGCTCCAGTAATATTCATACTAAAGTTTAACCTTGTGAAGTAAAGTAAGCCAGCTTTGCTATAAGACAGTCGAAATAAATCCATTCATACAAATCCATGAGAAAAAACTGTAACCAACCCGTACTAACTTTATCCAAGAAAAAACTTTCCAGCTGGGAAGGAGTAAGTTACTCAAAGTAACATCAGTAAATCCATAAAAATGATTAGATAATCCCACCACAACATCAAAAAAGAGACTGAAAAGAGACGAGTATTTATATTCTAATAAAAAGGGCATCCAATAAGTCACTACGAATAAGAGTGAGTAGAGAATGAGGAGGGGTGTCACTAACCAATGTACCTTGCATTCCCCTTTTTGCTAACCAATCAGTTGGGGCATGCCCCCTCTCTATTAATAAAAGTGTATTGTATATTAAGATGATGCACCTCAATGATGGACCAAATTCTTCTCAAAAGAGTGATAAGATACCAAAGAGGTTTAAATTTTTCTGTAAGGATGTAAAACAGTCCCTCAGAATCAGTTTCCAACAAAAGATACCTTAACTATAAATCAGCCTATATTACTTCAAGTGCTGCACAAGTTTCAGCCTCTCGAGAAGAATTAGCAATATAAGAAGAAGCAAAGAAAGCAATACATTCCCTATAAGCATCTCTAAATAGGCCCACTACCCCAGTATGTGCAGAAGTATAGGTACCATCAATTTCACTTTAACAAAGCTTTGTGAGGTGGTACCCAACTAATTAAAGTGGGTCTCCCACCCCTCCCTATAGTTAAGGAGCCAGCACCATTAGCTAATTTCCAAACTTTAGGAAAGTTAGCCACAACTAATGAAGTGATAGTAGTAGGAGTTTGGCTGGGACTCTCTTATGGCTTTTTCTAGCCTTCCAAATGAAACAAAGAACAATAGTAGGAAAGTAAAGAAGCTTTTTATGAGAAATATCTAAACCAAATCCTTCCAGATATCTAAAACACAATTTAATCTCAAGTCAGCTTTTTACAAATATAACAAACGGAAGCAAGTTTCAATCTTCTCATTTTAAGAATATCATCAAGAGGGACTAGGTTATGGAAGTATCTCCATATAAAGAAAGATATAGAGGGGGAGATGTATTGATGCCAAGTATTGGACCTCCATTTCCAGTAAGTGAAAGTATGTAACTTAGAATAAACATTTTAGTAAACGAAGATCTTCCCTAAAATTTCCAGAAAGAAATATACTTTTCATGCTCTCTAATAGGAATGTTGGCAATAGCAGGAGCTAGCTCACCAAATAAAGAAGTTAATTTAGATAAGTTTCAGATACCCTCAGCCCAACAATCAGAGACCAATTGATTAGTGTCAAGTAAATCACTCAGTAATCTGGTATGAGGGGAAATCCCCCAATCATCATGCCAGAAAGGATGCTGCCATTACCAACATCCCAAAACATAAAATGTGAAGCCACATCCTGAGTAAAAAGTATAGCCTTCCATAGTTTAGAATCCCCCAACTTCCAAGTAGCAGTAGTAGGATGGAAGAATTTTCAATAATTATGGTGCATGAACTGAGCCCATAAAGACTCTCTCATACAAAATTTGAACCAAAGTTTGCACATGTTAATATCAACAATTTTTTGCATAGTTTTAAAGCCAAGCCGTCAAGTAGAAAGAGGCCTACTGTTATACATCAAATTAGTCCAAATTTTGGAGTATCTAGTACCCTTTCAAAGAAATTGGTTGAAAATAGCCTCAAGAGTTTTTTGAGTACTCTTCCTGGATTTGAGAACTTGCATAGCATAAATGGGACGAGTACAAAGAACACTATTCAACAAAGTGAGTCTGCCATCATTAAACCAAAAAGTATTTCTCTAATCATTGATCTTGAATTTAACTTTATCAATCACATCATCCATTTGATTTTGTTTTCATGTACCTTTGACAATATTCACCCCATGGTATTTAATAGGAAGCTTAGAGATTTTACAATCAGTGTAAGTTGATGCATAGGTTTGAATATGAGTACAGACATGTTGATGTCACTTTTGGTTGAGGTTTAGTTTTCCCTCATTACTAGCCTAAGGTCTAGCCATAGGACTTTCCTGTTGACTATTCCTAGAAAACTAGAAAAGAACCCTCACCATTAGAAACTCTAAACTCTTCCTTACTCAACTTGAAGTTCCACATATTGGTCCTAACGTCTAGCACTTAGTAGGAGGGGTCAGCATGGGGGATCTCAAGGAGGATCCCTATAGGACTACTTGACCTTAGGGTCGACTCTGGGTGTTGGTCTAGCGTTAGTTCACTCACTTGCACTCACTATCACCCACAATCACTCACAATCCTAAAACCCAAAATTGTTGACTTTGATCCTTTGTTCTTTTCAGAGACTCATGTAGATGGTCCCCTAGACCCACTAGCCCTAGGCTATGGTTTAGCTAAGACCAGTACATGGGGATTTCATTGGTTTATATCTCATACATGATGGTTGTTACCCCAATTCTATAAAAAATGTCCAACTTTCCCTTTTGCCCCAAAATCCACCCAATTTACGTAAATGCCCTTGAGACCCTAAATTAATCAAAATCCTAAAATTCACCAAAAATACCCAAACATATTAAAAAATCATTTCAAACCATTTGAAAATACCCAAATTGCCCAAATCCACCCAAAATACCCCTAATTTTGCCAAAATTACAAATATACCCTTGGCTCCCCAAACTTTTCCAAAACCTCCAAAATCACTTAAAATGTCTCCAAAACCAATTTGAGCCCTTCAATTGAACCTAATTTGGCCAATTTGACCATTTTGACCAAAACCCCCCAAATTGCCTTTAAAGGTCTAATTTCCTCAAATTCACCTCAAATGTGCATTAATTTGCCCCCAATTTCCCTCAACTTTAATTCTAAACTCAAATTAATCTTTCATTTGATCATTCCAAACCAAATCCAAACCTAATTGGCCCATGCTTTGAGCTCAATTTTGATCCAAATCAAAACCCCTGATTTTGGCCCTATGGCCTAATATCACCTAATTGAACCCCATAGCCTACTAAATTCTCCAATTTGAATCCTAAACTCTTCATAGCACTAGTAAACAACCAAAATAAACTTTCAATTTGCCTTGGTGAAGCCTCAATTTCATTGAATTTTAACCTAAGTTCAAAATCCCCAAATTTGCCCCAAATTGGCTATGTATCCAAATTCCACCAAATTGAATGTCCTAACCCCAAAATTGACACCCAATTTATGTTGGACACTCTTTACAATATTCATATAGACCATTCACAACCATTGTTGACCTCAATTTTGGTTGAGGTTTAGTTTCTCCTCTTAATAGCCTAGGGTCTAGCCATAGGACTTTTCCTGTTGACTATTCCTAGAAAACTAGACATAGAACCCTCACCACTTAAATAATATTAGTATTGTTGACCTCAATTTTGGTTGAGGTTTAGTTTCTCCTCTTTAATAGCCTAGCTGACAAAATGAGTGATGCCCTCATTTTTGGTTGAGGTTTAGTTTTTCCTCTTTAATAGCCTAGGTTCTAGCCATAGGACTTTTCCTGTTGACTATTCCTAGAAAACTAGACTTGGAACCCTCACCATTAGAAATTTTACCCTCTTATTTACTCAACTTGAAGTTCCACATATTGTTCTCAACCTCGAAAAACTTAGTAGGTGGGGTCACTGTGGGGGAAACTCAAGACGAGTCACCCTTAGGATTGCTGAACCTTAGGGTTGACCTTGGGTCTTGGTTTGGAGCTAAGACATCCCTTAGGGTTGCTGAACCTTAGGGTTGACCCTGGGTCTTGGTCTAGAGCTAAGGCATTCACAACTTGAGTCACCCTTAGGATTACTCGACCTTAGGGTTGACCTTGGGTGTTGGTCTGGAGCTAAGGCATTCGAGTCACCCTTAGGATTGCTGGACCTTAGGATTGACCTTGGGTGTTGGTCTGGAGCTAAGGCACTCACTACACTTATCTTACCGACATACACTCACAACCCTGAACTCAAACTTCTAGTCTAGATCCCTTGACCTTTTGGGATACTCATGTTGATGGTCCCCGAAACCTACTTGCCCTTGGGCTATGATTTGGCTAAGATCACTATGTAGAGGACCCAAAAATGGGATTTCCTTTGGTCCATGGCTTATTGGTGATGATTGGTACCTCAACCCTAACCAAAATACCCATCTTGGCCTTTTACCCCTAAAACACCCCCTAATTACCAAAATACCCCTTTTTGGCCCAAAATCCCAAAATTCCGAAAATTCCCATGAAATCCCAATAAATCCCAAATATTCCCAATTTCATTTTTTTTCAACTACCACATGGCCCAATTTGGCCAATTTGACCATCTTTAACCAAAATCTCAAATTGCCCTTTAAAGACCCAAAATTCCCCAAATCCATCTCAAATGTCTATCAATTTGATCACAATTGAGCCCAATTTCAATCCTTAACTCAAATTCACTTTTGATGTGACCAAACTAAACCAAAGCCAAGCTTAATTGGTCTATGATTTGAGCCCAATTTTGATTTTGGTCAAAGCCCCAATTTTGACCATATGACTTAATCTCACCCAATTGAACCCATAGCCTAGTAAATTGGCCCCAATTAATGTTGAAAAATCTTTATGACATTGTTATACATCAAAATCAAACCATCAATTGACCTTGGTAAAGTTTCAAACCCATTTGATTTTGGCCTAAATCCAAAATTCTTAAATTTAGCCCCAAATTGGCTAAGCCCCAAATTTCACCCAATTGATTGCCTTAACTTCCAAATTGGCATCCAAGTCATGTTGGAAACTCTTCATGAGGTACCTATTGACCATTTACAACAATCAATTTGGACCTAGCCCAAGGCTAACCCAAGCTAGACCCAAGCATAGCCCAACATGACCAAATTGATTAAAGTTCAAAATTTCTTCAAATTGACCTTTCAATTGGGCTCAAAACCATTTCAATTCTTCACCAAAGCTGTTCCTTGTGATCATCTACACTAAATCNCAAATTTCACCCAATTGATTGCCTTAACTTCCAAATTGGCATCCAAGTCATGTTGGAAACTCTTCATGAGGTANATTTTCAAATAAAATTCAAATCATGAATCATGACCACTTAAAATTTAATCCTTTTCAAAATTAATTAAGACATTCACCTTGGTCTTAAGGGCTCAGTGGTGACTTATACTAAATCAAAATTGACTAAATGAGGATTAGAGAAATAAACATAACAAAATCAAACATCCTTGAAGCATCATTAAGCCCAATTAGGACTAAAATTTAGCTAAGTGTTCAAATTACAATAACTTGCCCCTTTAAGGGTCTTCACCCACATAATTCTTAAATTGAGTGATAAATGATAATTACCCCTTTCTTAGGGATAACTGAGACATCGATGTTCACTGAGCATTAAAGATATTTACAGGATGGACCATTAAGCAAAATGATAAGTTTAAATGGACTCGAGGCTTTTCACTAGTTGGTGAGGGAGAGGCATGGACCTGTCTCCCCCTCTTAACTTGTTGGATACCTAAGAGGCCTATTAAACTTAATATTCTTTGCTTAAAGGAATCATCCTTAAACTTTTAAGGACCTAACAAAATACAACATAGAGTTAGGAAAACCCCCCAAAATTTTACCTTTCCTGCTCTTCATAAACTGCCTTAACATGCATTTTAAGTTTCAGGTGGTGGAACGAGAAGACTCGTCAGGTACACTTTTACAGTTTTTCTATTTTGAGTTTCAGGTGGTGGAACGAGAAGACTCGTCAGGTACGCTTTTACAGTTTTTCAGCATTAAGTTTCAGGTGGTGGAACGAGAAGACTCGCCAGGTACACTTTTACAGTTTTTCAATGTTCTAAGTTTCAGGTGGTGGAACGAGAAGACTCGCCAGGTACAATTTTACAGTTTTCAGCGTTGTCTTTCCAGGTGGTGGAACGAGAAGACTCGCCAGGTACACTTTTACAGTTTTTAGCGTTGTCCTTTTTCTACTACTGTACTTTTATACCTGCAAATTTGCATGCTAAACAACGTGCCACCCTGCATGAAAGCTGAAACCTATTAGGATAGCCACATAAACATAACCAAAACCAAAATTAAAATCGAAAAGATTAAAATTCACCGCCACAACATTCAAAATATAAGAAATTTGCATGCTAAACAACAATGTCACCCTGTATGAAAACTAAAACCATCAGGATAGCCACACAACCATAAGATTGCATTTACTTGCATGTATGAAAACAACATAAACTTGCATGTTAACTATAACCATAACCCAAAACCAAAACTAAAATCAACCAAGATAAAATTCACCGCCACAACATTCTTTCTCATACTGTACTTTTATATCTGCAAATTTTCTTGCTAAACAACGACATCACCCTGCATGCCTGCAAATTTACATGCTAAACAAAGATGTCACCCTGCATGAAAACTAAAACCATCAGGATAGCCACGAGCTTGCATGTTAAACAATGATGTCACCCTGCATGAAAACTAAAACTGCTAGGATAGCCATTGCTAAACAAAGATGTCACCCTACATGAAAACTAAAACCATCAGGATAGCCACATAACCATAATTTGCATGCTAAACAACAATGTCACCCTGTATGAAAACTAAAACCATCAGGATAGCCACACAACCATAAGATTGCATTTACTTGCATGTATGAAAACAACATAAACTTGCATGTTAACTATAACCATAACCCAAAACTACGAACTTGCATGCTAAACAACGATGTCACCCTCCATGAAAACTAAAACTACTAGGATAGCCGCAAAACAAAAATTAAAATCGAAAAGATAAAATTTTGCATGTTAACCATAACCATAACCCAAAACCAAAATTAAAAATCAACCAAGATAAAATGGATAGCCACAGAACCAAAATAATCCCAAAACCAAAGCCAAAACCAAAACTAAAACTAAAATCAACCAAGATAAAATTCACCTCTTGCATGTTAACCAAAACCATAACCAAAACCAAAACTAAAATCAACCAAGATAAAATTCATCGCTTTGCATGTTAACCATAACCCAAAACCAAAATTAAAAATCAACCAAGATAAAATTCCCCGCCAGAACATTCAAAATATAAAACAACTCAAAATTTAATCACAAACATCATACAAAACCACAACTTCCCACAGTTTTAATGAAATTATGGAACTCATTAAGTTGGGTTTAGTAAGTTCATTTGGACTAAGTGAATCCATTAAAAAATAGTGATGCCTCATTAAGTTGGGTTTAGTAAGTTCATTTGGACTAAGTGAATCCAATAGAAAATAGTGATACCTAAATGAGGGAACCGTAGGATCCTAACCGGTGTTGCTCTAATCAACTTTAATATGCCATTATATAATTTAAATAACTTCAACCATAAGGCCACCTGATTTGATATTATAACTTGACACAATAGCTAACTTAAACTCGTCGCGACAGGAGCTCGGTGCTAGCATGGTGGGCAGCACGACCATCTTCATCAGCCAAAAATTGTCTTCCCACGCTAAATCATTCCTTTTTTCCTTAGACTTAAACAACAAAGCCATAGGACTTTGAGGTTGCTTGCTTATGCAACGTAAATATAGACTTAAACAACAAAGCCATAGGACTTCAAGGTTGCTTGCTTATGCAACGTAAATCCTCATCTTATCTTTAGGACTTTGCAGACTTAAACAACAAAGCCATAGGACTTTGAGGTTGCTTGCTTATGCAACATAAATCCTCACAGAGCTTGGAGCTAGCATGGTGGGCAGCACGACCATCTTCAATAGCAAAACCTATCTTCCCCAGCTAAACCAATCTTCCTTCCTTAGATATCTTCAACAGCAAAACCTTTCTTCCCCAGCTAAACCAATCTTCCTTCCTTAGACTTAAACAGTTCTTCAATAGAAAAACCTGTCTTCCCCAGCTAAACCAATCTTCCTTCCTTAGACTTAAACAATAAATACATAGGACTTCAAGGTTGCTTGCTTATGCAACATAAATCCTCACCTTATCTTTAGGCCTTTGTGTAGCCCTGCTATACAATATAAGCCCTAACTCATCTTCAACAGCAAAACCTGTCTTCCTCAGCTAAACCAATCTTCCTTCCTTAGACTTAAACCCTTTGAGGTTGCTTGCTTATGCAACGTAAATCCTCACCTTATCTTTAGGCCTTTGCATAGCCGAACCCTATCTTCCCCAGCTAAACCAATCTTTCTTCCTTAGACTTAAACAACAAAGCCATAGGACCTCTTCCCCAGCTAACCCAATCTTTCTTCCTTAGACTTAAACAACAAAGCCATAGGACTTTGATAGCTAAACCAATCTTCCTTCCTTAAACTTAAGCAACAAAGCCATAGGACTTTGAGGTTGTTTTTATTGCAACGTAAATCCTCACCTTATCTTTAGGCCTTTGTATAGCCCTGCTATACAATATAAGCCCTAAAACGTAAATCCTCACCTTATCTTTAGGCCTTTGCATAGCCCTGCTATACAATATAAGCCCTAAACGTAAATCCTCACCTTATCTTTAGGCCTTTGCATAGCCCTGCTATACAATATAAGCCCTAACACATAAATCCTCACCTTATCTTTAGGCCTTTGTATAGCCCTGCTATACAATATAAGCCCTAACTCATAAATCCTCACCTTATCTTTAGGCCTTTGTATAGCCCTGTTATATAATATAAGCCCTAACTCATTCTTTAGACTTAAACAACAAAGCCATAAGACTTCGAGGTTGCTTGCTTATGCAACGTAAATCACCTTATCTTTAGGCCTTTGCATAGCCCTACTATACAATATAAGCCCTAACTCGTCTTAGGACTTATCTTTAGGCCTTTGTATAGCCCTGCTATATAATATAAGCCCTAACTCATCTTAGGATTTCGAGATTTTATCTTTAGGCCTTTGCATAGCCCTGCTATACAATATAAGCCCTAACTCGTCTTAGGATTCTTAGGCCTTTGCATAGCCCTGCTATACAATATAAGCCCTAACTCGTCTTAGGACTCCGAGGTTATCGTTTGTCACGACCTAAATCCTCACATCTTCTAGGCTATTTGTGTGATCATTTCACACAATGTAAGTCCTAAAATAATAAAATAGGCAGGATGAAACACCTAAATATTTCTCCTCAAAACTGAAGACAAACATTAGGATAGCTTGG
>JXCR01118635.1:7651-25473 GCA_002079205.1 Phalaenopsis hybrid cultivar | reverse complement strand
TAAGAAAGTAGCCAATATTCATGAATCTGATGCATTTACTATGTTAGCAAATCAAGTTGTTGCAATTTTAAGGAAGTTAGACCAATTTTGAATGAATTTTTCTCAACTAATCTCCATGATTGAAGAAAATTCCTTCAGTCAAATGGTAGATTCTCAAGCATCATTAGAAACTTTGAATGTCATAAATAATAAGCAGAATAACCCATATTTAAACTATTATAACCCAGGTTGGAAGAACCATCCCAACTTTAATTAGAATAATACTACGAGTGGTAATATTCAGCAATGGGGGAACAATCGAGGAAACCCATTGGGAGACTGGAACAACCAAGAGAATAATAATTATATATCTACTTATCCTTCAGGTTTCAATAATAATACACAATTTAAGAGAAGAAGTTATCTATAGAAGAAGTAGTGTTGTAAATGGGAAACTAGTTATAAAATTAAGGAGCTACAATTAAAAATATTGAGAATCGACTGGGACAAATTGCAAATTCATTAAGTAATAGATCCTAAGAAACACTTCTTAGTAATACTGAAAAAAATCTGAAAGATCAGAATAAAGAGCAAGTAAAAGCCGTTCAACTTATAAGTGGAAGAAAGTTGGAAGGAAGGGTTCAAAAAGAAACTGAAGTAGAGAGAGAAGAAATTGAAGAATCAAAAGAGGATGCTCCAAAAGATTCTGGATGACCTATTTCTCCACTTAAAGTTAACTCGAAAAAACCATCACTTCCATTTCCTCAGAGACTTCGTCAACAGAAGTTGGATAAGCAATTTTTAAAATTTATGAAAATTTGTAAGAAGCTTACAATTAATATTCCTTTTGCTGAAGCCTTAGAAAAAATGCCAAGCTCTGTAAATTTTATGAAAGATATTCTCAACAGAAAAAAAATTTGAAGATAATTAGACTGTTGCCCTTAGTGAGGAGTGCAGTTCAATTATTCAGAAGAAGCTTCATGAAAAGCTTAAAGATCCTGGTAGCTTTACAATTTCATGTGCGATAAGAGATAGATTTTCTGAAAAAGCTTTATGTGATTTAGGTGCAAGCATTAACCTTATGTCATTATCGATATTCAAAAGATTGGGATTAGGAGAAATAACCCCCCTACTACTGTAACTCGATAGTTACCAGATCGTTCAATAACTTACCCTAAAGGAGTTATAGAAAATGTCCTAATGAAAGTGGATCAATTTATCTTTTCTATTGATGTTCAAAAAAGTTGTTAAGAAAGAAATTTTAAAGTGGTTAGATGCTGAAATTATCCTCCCTATTTCAGATAGTGCATGGGTTAATCCAATTCACGGCGTTCCTAAGAAAGGAGGAGTAACTATGACTCTGAATGAACATAATGAATTAATGATTACTAGATAAGTCACATGGTGGCGAATATACATTGACTATAGAAAATTAAATCTTTTAATCAGTTTGAAGGGGAAGCTATTTATGAAGCATGGGAACGATTTAAAGAACTCTTAAGAAAATGTCCACGCCATGCTATAAAGATTGGTTAATAATTCAAACTTTTTATAAAGGATTACTAGGGTCTCTTAGATATATTATCGATGTCGCTGCTGGTGGTTCGTCGATGTCAAAACATTTCATGACGCTTATGCTTTAATTGAAGAAATGGATACTAATAATTTTCATTGGCCTTCTAAGAGGGTGAATTCTTAGAAAAGTAGCCAATATTCATGAATCTGATGCATTTACTATGTTAGCAAATCAAGTTGTTGCAATTTTAAGGAAGTTAGACCAATTTTGAATGAATTTTTCTCAACTAATCTCCATGATTGAAGAAAATTCCTTCAGTAGATTCTCAAGCATCATTAGAAACTTTGAATGTCATAAATAATAAGCAGAATAACCCATATTTAAACTATTATAACCCAGGTTGGAAGAACCATCCCAACTTTAATTAGAATAATACTACGAGTGGTAATAATCAGCAATGGGGGAACAATCGAGGAAACCCATTGGGAGACTGGAACAACCAAGAGAATAATAATTATATATCTACTTATCCTTCAGGTTTCAATAATAATACACAATTTAAGAGAAGAAGTTATCTATAGAAGAAGTAGTGTTGTAAATGGGAAACTAGTTATAAAATTAAGGAGCTACAATTAAAAATATTGAGAATCGACTGGGACAAATTGCAAATTCATTAAGTAATAGATCCTAAGAAACACTTCTTAGTAATACTGAAAAAAATCTGAAAGATCAGAATAAAGAGCAAGTAAAAGCCGTTCAACTTATAAGTGGAAGAAAGTTGGAAGGANAGAAGAAGTTATCTATAGAAGAAGTAGTGTTGTAAATGGGAAACTAGTTATAAAATTAAGGAGCTACAATTAGAAATATTGAGAAACGACTGGGACAAATTGCAAATTCATTAAATAATAGATCCTAAGAAACACTTCTTAGTAATACAGAAACAAATCTGAAAGATTAGAATAAAGAGCAAGTAAAAGCCGTTTAACTTAGAAGTGGAAGAAAGTTGGAAGGCAGGGTTCAAAAAGAAACTGAAGTAGAGAGAGAAGAAATTGAAGAATCAAAAAGGATGCTCCAAAAGATTCTGGATGACCTATTTCTCCACTTAAAGTTAACTCGAAAAAACCATCACTTCCATTTCCTCAGAGACTTCGTCAACAGAAGTTGGATAAGCAATTTTTAAAATTTATGAAAATTTGTAAGAAGCTTACAATTAATATTCCTTTTGCTGAAGCCTTAGAAAAAATGCCAAGCTCTGTAAGANTTCGTCAACAGAAGTTGGATAAGCAATTTTTAAAATTTATGAAAATTTTTAAGAAGCTTACAATTAATATTCCTTTTGCTGAAGCCTTAGAAAAAATGCCAAGCTCTGTAAATTTTATGAAAGATATTCTCAACAGAAAAAAAATTTGAAGATAATTAGACTGTTGCCCTTAGTGAGGAGTGCAGTGCAATTATTCAGAAGAAGCTTCATGAAAAGCTTAAAGATCCTGGTAGCTTTACAATTTCATGTGCGATAAGAGATAGATTTTCTGAAAAAGCTTTATGTGATTTAGGTGCAAGCATTAACCTTATGTCATTATCGATATTCAAAAGATTGGGATTAGGAAAAATAACCCCCCTACTACTGTAACTCGATAGTTACCAGATCGTTCAATAACTTACCCTAAAGGAGTTATAGAAAATGTCCTAATGAAAGTGGATCAATTTATCTTTTCTATTGATGTTCAAAGAAGTTGTTAAGAAAGAAATTTTAAAGTGGTTAGATGCTGAAATTATCCCCCCTATTTCAGATAGTGCATGGGTTAATCCAATTCACGGCGTTTCTAAGAAAGGAGGAGTAACTGTGACTGTGAATGAACATAATGAATTAATGATTACTAGATAAGTCACATGGTGGCGAATATACATTGATTATAGAAAATTAAATCTTGCCACTAGGAAAGATCATTTTCCACTACCCTTTCTAGATCAAATGCTGGATAGACTAGCTGAGCATAAATACTTTTGCTTTCTATATGGATGTACCAATTATCACCGAATAAAAATAACTCCTGAGGATCAAGAGAAAATAACTTTTACCCGTCCTTATGGTACATTTGCTTTTAGAAGAATGCCTTTTGGTTTATGTAATGCCCTTGCTACATTTCAAAGATGTATGATGACAATTTTTTTGTGATTTAATTGAAAAAAAGATTGAATTATTTATGGATGATTATTTAATGTTTTTTGACTCATGTTTAGAACATTTATCAAAAGTTCTTAAGCACTGTGAAGAAACAAATTTAGTCTTTAATTTGGAAAAATATCAATTTATGGTAGCAGGAGGAATTGTATTATGACATAAAATATCAGAAAATGGTATGGAAGTAAAATATTTGAATTGATGTGTGATACTAGTGATTATGCTATTGGAGTTGTTTTAGGACAAAGATATGATAAAATTTTTAAAGTAATTTACTATGCTAATAAAATTCTTAATGAAACTCAAATTAATTATACAACAACTGAAAAAGAGTTATTAGCAATAGTGTATGCCTTTGATAAATTTAGATCATATTTAATTGGAACTCATTGCATAGTGCATACAGATCATTCTGTTATTAAGTACTTAATGGAAAAAAAGGATGTTAAACCAAGACTTATAAGATGAATTTTTCTTTTGCAAGAATTTGACTTTGAAATAGTAAGTAGGAAGGTAATTAAAAATCAAATTGTTGATCATTTGTCTAGACTTGAGTTAGAAAACCCACTCTATTTTGAAAAAAAATTAATGAATATTTTTCAGATGAAAAACTGTTCAATATTAATTAGTGGCGTGTTTTGTGGTATGCCGATATTTTGAACTTTCTTGTTATTGATATTATACCCTATAGAATGACATACTAATAGAAGAGGAAATTTATTTTTAAAGCTAAGACTTATTTTTTGGATGACCCATTTTTATATAAACAACGAAAGGATCTTATTATTCAAAGATGTGTACCTTTAGAAGAGACCTACGAAATTATTCAAAAATGTCATAATTCTAATTTTGGGGGACATTTTGGTGTTGACAAAACAACATACAAAATTTTATAATTTGGATTCTATTAGCCTACTATCTTTAAAGATGTTAATGCTTATATTTAAACTTGTGATAGATGTTAATGAGTAGGCAATATTTCTAGAAGAAATGAGATGCCCCTCAATTATATGCTAGAAGTTGAAATATTTGATGTTTGGGGATTAGATTTCATGGGACCATTTATACCATCTTTCAAAAATTTATATATGCTGTTAGTAGTGGACTATGTATCCAAATGGATAGAAGTTGTTGCTTTACCTCAATGTGATGATCAAAGTGTTACAAAATTTTTTAAAATAAACATATTTTATAGATTTGGGATGCCAGGAGTTATCATAACTGATGGGGGAAGTCATTTCAGAAATGCCATAATGGAGAAATTATTAAAAAATATCATATAAACTGTAGAATTGCTACTGCTTATCATTCTCAGACAAGTGGTTTGGTTGAATTATCCAATTAGAAAATTAAAAGAATTATGGAAAGTTCTGTGAATCTGACAAAAAATGGATTGGTCAGTCAAACTTGACTATGCTTTGTGGGCTTATAGGACTGCATACAGAACTCCTATAGGAATGTCCCAATATAGGCTAATATTTGGGAAAGCTTGCCACTTACCAGTTGAACTTGAGCATAAAGCAGATTGGGTGATTAAAGAGTTCAATTATAATTTGAAAGATGCTGTTGAGAAAAGATTATTGCAATTAAATAAGCTTGAAGAGATAAGGAATGATTATTATGAAAGTGCTATGATTTACAAAGAAAAGATGAAGATGTGGCATGATCGAAGGATTCTTATAAAAAATTTTCAGCCATGTAACAAGTATTGCTATATAAAGCAAGGTTAAGATTATTTTCAGACAAACTTAAGGCCAGGTGGATGATTTGTTGTAATAAATGTTTGTCCTTATGGAGCTATGAATATTAAAGATCCTAAAACTGAGAAAGTGTTTAAAGTGAATGGACATAGACTGAAACCTTATTTAGTAGGGGATCAACATAAATTTAATGATCAAATGATGTTGGGTCAACCAAAATAAGCACTGGTTACATTGGGCTGACAACGTTAAACCAAGCGCTTTGTGGGAGTCAACCCATAGTTATTAGTGTGTTTTGCTTTAAATGTTGTTTGTGTGACATTAAGAAAATTTGGGGCAGTATTTTTGATATTATTATGTGTTAGTATTGATTTTAAAACTTTATTTAGTGATCCAAACATGCTAAAATGTGAATTTGGACGTTAAGTTGACTGGTGCAAAATTGAGCACTGGCGCTTAAGCGTCAATATTTGGCACTTAAGTGCAGCAGTTAAAAACCATATGTATAACCATCAATTGATTGACTAAAACGTGCCAAGGTTGTTTTAGGACGTGCCTAGGAGTTACTAGAGGGATTTATGCCTATAAATAAATGGGTTTTGTGAAGGATTTTCACCCAGATCATTTTCAACCCTAAAAGTCTAATGGAGAGAGTGATTTTGAGAAGATGTCTTCATGGGAGATGGATATGAAGAAGAAGGAAAAGACCATGAGGAAGCGATTCATCAGTCAAAGTGCACAAGAGATGTATAATGGTTTCTTAGTCATTATTATTGAAGGAATATCTGAAAAGATCAATAAAATTGAGACTATCATGGCTTTACTAGAGACAAAGATAATTGAGATTCATGCACATCTAGAGCATATTGGATGGCAATTGAAAATGCAATCTATACCAGTTATATAAATGAAACAGATAAGGAGATGTATCTTAAACAGAAATGGATAGAAGAATATAATATAAGAGCTCGTCACCACCGTTCGTTTTATCAACTTTATATTTCGATTGCCCGAGGAGAGATTAATGAAAGATCAGAATTTGTCCCAACAAATGAAGAATGGAATTAAGTTCAGTGTTAAAGTTTGTTTGCTAAGAGTTGTTGTTTAATGTGTTAAGTGGTAAATACTATTTTTGGAGTTTATCTTAGTTTGTTTAGTGCTTGTATTTAGAAAGATTTTCTCATCCGAGACTATTTGGAGTGAGAATAGAGTGTTATATGTAATTGTACTCATTTTTGAATGAATGTATATGTTTGTTTTTATGAAAATTTGATTTTTTTTAGCCTCAAATCAAATTAGTTATATTGGAGAATTTTGAGAAACAAGAGAGTTAAGGGAGAGGAAAATAGTCATTTAAGTATTACAAGCCCATTTATGGGTGGTATACTTAGGCTTATAGTGCATTTTACTTAAGTTCAAAAATATCAAAAATCGTGCACTAGTGCCTAAGCACCACATTCTCGCGCTTAAGCATGACGTAACCTGAGAGGCAGAGGCCTAAGCGCCACTTATCCGCGCTTAAGCGTCAGTTCATGAAAATTGGTTCGTGAATGATTAAAAGTGAAAAATAACCCCAAAAATCGCCATTTTTACTCTCGTGTCACCTTCAACATCTGGAGTTCGCGATTTGGAAGTCTAGGGCAAGCCATTTTGTGGAGATTTCTTGGTGGAATTGAGAAAATTTTGCTAGATTTGGATTTCTTGAGATAAGAGCTTCACTTCTATGTAAAAATTTTAGATTTTCACCATGTATTTTGAGTACATTTGGAAGAACCCAAAAATCACTATTCATGGTGAAAAATGAGGAAAAATTTATGGAAATTGCATAAAAAGTGTAGTTTATGCTTATAGAAGTTGAGTTTAGTAAATTAGACTTGATTTTTGAAGTTATTGTGTAATTTTATGAAATTTGTAGAATGAAACCAAGAATGAAGAGGAGCAAAAGAAAAAGCCCCTTTGATTCAAGCAAGTTTGTGAGTTCGAAAGCTCAAGACAGGTACGGTGATGCTCAGCAATCACGAAACCTTATTTAGGAGCGATGTTTTAAAAATACAGGTGGATCCATAAAAGATCTGATCGTTCTCCTACAATAGGAACGATTCTGCTATTTTTCTGTTGTGGCCGTTATTTCTGTAGTTAGGGAGTTTAATGCTAACCTACCCGAGGCTGAAAATGATCAATTCATGGTTAGAGAAAAATTTGTACCTTTTTCACTAGAGGTAATTAATATGTTTTTATGCAGCTATAGTCCTACTGAGATGGAGCTAGATGAAATTATTTCCTATTTGACTGTTGGAAGAGAGCTCTGGAAAATTACAAATGAAAGAAGAGTCAATTTTTCCACCTTAATGTTGAGTGTACCTTTGAAGGCATGGTACTAATTTATTTCAGTCCATCTATTACCAACAAATCATCTCAGCAAAGTTACCAGAGAGAGAGCAACATTGAACTATTGTATTCAGAAAGGCAAGCTTATCACATTAGAGCTTTGATCTATTAGACTATCATTAGTTCTGCCACTGCCATTACTACTACAGTTTTGAGATTTACTTCCTTAATCTTTTCTTTATGTGAGCAGACTGGAGTAAGATATGATAGTTGGAAGGAAGTACTGTTGCCTCTATAGCCAATTACAAGTGTTAATGTGAAGTCGTACTTGGAGCATTCTATTTTTGGCTAGAGAGGAGGATTTTCCAGAAGTTGTGGAATGACAACGTCTGCTGCTTCTACCTCTGTTGCATCTACATCTAGACCATCTACCTCGTGAGCTTCTACTTCTAGAGGTGAGTCTACGGAAACTCAAAGTCAACTATTGCAGAGGATGATGAACAATATCAACTATACCGCAGATAAGGTAAGAAATATAGAATGTTTTGCATATCATATTGATGGGTATGATAGAAGAAAATGTGATTATGAAGAGAAATTTAATTCATCTCTGGAAAACCTCATTAGGGGTAACCAAGGAGTGAAATTTCCTCCATATCCTAGATATCCTGATTATGAGTCCATAAATGTTTGGAATAGCAGTGATTCTGAGGATGATGAGGAGGAGGACTGAGTTATTTATTTTTATGTTTGTAATATGTGTTGAACTATGTGGTTTGGACTTGCTACATTTGAATTTGAGTACCTGTTTAGACCTTGTGATGTGTGAGACTTTTATTTTGTTTAATTCTATTGTGATGTTGTGTTTTCTTAGTATTTTGTTTTAATATCTAGGATAGTGATTGTTGCTGTGTGTTGATTATTGTGTTTTAGTTAGTTAGGATTGAACTTATTTCTCTATCTTGTAAAAAGTTAAAAATCTTGCTAACTTTAGTTTTAAATTTTAAATTTAGAAAACTGCTACCCTGCATTTTTCTTTTATCAAGTTAGTGTGTTAGTTTGTTTTTATGTTTGTACCCACTACTTAAAAGTTTATTGAATCTCTACATGTTGAATTTAAATGAAAATGATAGAAAATTGATCAAAAATTAATTTTACTCCTGTTTTAGTTTTATACTTGTATAATTAGGGTATAAAAATTTTTGTAAGCATGTTATTTCAAATTTTCATTCCTGCTTATTTATATTTGCTGCTAATTGTATAATCTTGTAAAAATTTAAGTTTGGGGGGAATGAAAAATATTTTCAAAATTTGAATTTTATTTATTCTCAAATGTGCTACAAGTAAATTTGATTTGAAAAGAAAAATGATCATGTATATGAAGTTATATTTGGGAAGTAAAATTTGATTATAGAAATGATTAAGAAAACTTAGTTAAAATTTTGAGTAAAGAAGAAAAACTTTCAGTTAAAAATTTTTAGTGTAGAAAATGTTAAATATAGTGTAATTATCTTTAGTAAGAAAAATTGTATTTTTTAAAAATTTAGAAATTTAGACTTTTATTTTTACTTAAATTTCTTTTATGAGAAATAATTTTCAAAGCTATTATGATATTTACAAGTAAAAGATTTATATCAAGACTTTGCTTTAGAAAAGGAGAAGTAGAATTCAAAACCATTAAAGGCTTATCCAGAAATAGTAATCATTGCCTGAAAAGGAAAAAGAAAAAGAAAAAGAAAAAGAAAAAGAAAAAGAAAAGTAAAGAAAAAGGGAAAAAAAGTAAGGGAGGAGAAGCTTGAGGTTTAGTGCCTAATAAAAAATTAGTTCCACATTTGAACTTTTTAAAGTATATGACTTGAGAAAATCTTAAGCTTAGCGATACAATATGGTAAGCAAAATTATTTTTTAATAAAATTTTTTTTAAGTGAAGATAATAAAAGGATTAAATTCTAAATTTTGAAAATCTACAAAATTTCTAAATTAGATAGGAACTCATATTTACATATTTCTTAACATTAAAATTTTCTAAACTTTAAGTTGGTCTCATTTACTAAATATATATTTTTTTCAAAATTAGACTACTATATTTCTAAATCTAAATTTTAGTAACTCCTAAAGAAACTCATATACATTTCATACTTATTTAGTTTTTAAAGATTGAAGTGTCACTTAAGGACAAGTAACATTTTAAGTTTGGGGGATTTTGATACACCTGAAATATATAGAGTTTTTAGACACATTTTTATACCTATTTTTGAGATATTGCGCTTTAATGGAAGATATTTGTGTGTTTTTCTTTCATGTACAGGTAAAAATATGAAAAATGCTAAAGGAGTGAGAAAGGATCAAATTTGGAGCAAAAATGTGAAAATTATGCAAAAGTGTTTTGGCGCCTAAGCGTCGGTGAAACAGAAAAGGCCAATCCTAAGCACCAGAAGCCCCGCGCTTAAGCGTTAGAGGCAGTTATGTGACGGTTTACTTCATTTTATCGAATTTTGAAGGGACATTTATGACACCTATTGGCTAAAGAGAGTGGTTATGACCACTAGAAACGAAAATATGATTAAAAGACTTGTAAAAGGAGGCATCCTTTGGAGAATAGATCGAATTGGGACACATTTTGAAGAGTTATCAAGGCACTTCTTGGAGATTTATAAAAGAAGGAAGTCGAGACTTTTTGAAGTGTGCTTGAAAGTCCTAGAAAGGGAGAGTTCTGAGAAGAGTTAGAGATAGTTTTAGAGAGGTTTTTAGGAACCACAAATTTACTTTATCCATTTTATTTTTAGTTTTATTGTAAGAGTCAAGAGTGTTGTAAAAAAGAAGAGATTCAAAGAAACTTCAAGAGTTTGGTGGAGGATTTGAGATAAGTTTTTATCTTTTGTTTTTAAACCTACTTTTGGTTTTAATTAAGACTTATTGTTGGTTTGACAATGATTTCTTCTTTTAAACTAAAGATTAAAGGAACTTTAAGAGTTTGGTGGAGAACTTGAGATAAGTTTTTATCTTTTTGTTTTGAGACTTTTTGGTTTTAATCGAGACTTCTTGTTGGTTTGACAATGATTTCTACTTTTAAACTAAAGTGTGATTTTATTTCTCCATGCATTCTGAGTAGTTTCCTTTATCTTTCTCCTTAAAATAATAAGTAATTAAAAGTGTTGGATGGAAGTTATGGATAGTATTGATCTTTAATGTTGGAAGAAGTTGTGATGATTTAAATCCATGCACTTCATTTACTTCTTGATTCGGCCTAATGTTGGAAGAAGTTGTGATGATTTAAATCCATGCACTTCATTTGCTTCTTGATTTGGTCATTCCTAAATGTTAAAATTTGTTGTGAGAACATGTAAGAACCGGGCTGGTATTGTCTTAGTCAACAATTAATGTTAAAATTTGCTTAGAGAACATGTAAGAACCGAGTTGGTATTGTCTCAGTCAACAATTGGAAAGAATCACATGAGGTTGTATTCATGAGAATGTAATTCATATGATTTAGAGAAAATAAATAGAGAAATAATTTTTGACGGGTGTAGAATTAGAGAACTTTAAAGTGACAGGTTAAAGCCCCCAACTTGGTTTATTATTTCAGGTTCTTATACGATATGTTAGCCCTCAGGAGGAGGGAATCGAGGGAACTCTAGAGTGAGAGCTAGTATATTCCCTGCCTAGCCAGTCTTCAGAACTACAACTTTAAATTAGCCAATGTTCTTTATAGCAACTCTAGTAAGGGTAAAGAATATTATTGCTCTAGGGAACTCTAGAGTGAGAGCTAGTATCTTCCCTGCCTAGCCGGTCTTCAAGACTATTCAAACTATAGCAATGTTCTTTATAGCATCTCTAGTAAGGGTAAATAATATTATTGCTCCTATTTGGCACAACCTTCTTTATAGCATCTCTAGTAAGGGTAAAGAATATTATTGCTCCTATTTGGCACAACACAATCTGTATACTTCCACAAAAAAAATCTTATACTTATTACTGGCTCATGTTAAGGAGAAAGATATTTTCATACCAAGTGTTTTTCTTTTACATAAACTCAAGTTAACTTTATAAGTTTTATTGTTTTGACAAAATATCAAAAATACCAAAAAGAATTAAAATTGACCTACTGTANTCTCAATTCCAGCAAATAGCCAATAATATATATATATATATTTATGAGAAAAGAGCAACTAAGGCCCCTTACATGTTAATAACGAACAAATGGGGATTACAAGAGTTGGAGAGATATATACCCTCCCAAAAGCAAAAACTGAAATAGGGAACACATGAGTATGGATACATAAAAAGAAATTACACACAAGGACCAGCAGTAAAGTCTAACACTATTGTAACTCAATACCTTCCCCCAAGGGTCTACCTCCCATAGCAGTTACATACATTTGATATAGGGGAGTGCCAAATTTTCACCATTCAGCAGGAATTTTTATTCAGGTGTAAGTGTCAACCCAACAAAAGTTTGTTCAGTATTTCTACCCTGGGAGGCAAGCCAATGAGCTGGACAAATACCCTCTCTAGGAATATAATTGATATTGATCTTGTATCTCGGTAGTAGGGCTAATAACAAATTGTTCCATCTAGTTATATTCCAAGGAGCGGTTTCATCATGAAGGAGGATTTTAATGTAATTATTAGAATTTGTTTCTATGATCAGAGGACCCATGTGGCAGTAAGAAGCAATTCTGATGGCCCAGTAGATAGCTATGAATTCTGCCTCCAGAGCATCCATTGCCACAGTAGGAGTAGTGAAATATAGAATGGGAGATCCATGAGAGTTCATGAAGATTCCCCCAATACCAGCACAACCATCTGAGAAGCTTCCATCCGTGTTGACCATCAACCAACCAGTAGGGGGAGGACTCCAAAGAATTAGTTTGAAAGACTGAAGGAGAGGAGTATTGTTTCCTGGAGTCCAGTGCTTTATAACATTAGGTAAGTGATGAAACTTGATCAATTTCTGAATATAAGAGATACAATTAAGAATCACAGATTTTGACCCTGAAAACTTCTCGTCAAATTTTTTGTGGTTTTNTATATATATATATATATATATACATAAATTAAAATTTTAAATTCCTATTTTCTCCAGGAGCAAGTTTTTGATTCTGTTGCAAAGTGAGGAAACATAAGTGAAAAATATCTTCAAAGACATTGTTATACTGTTGCATATAAGTAGTAATGGGGTCAGGCACCACAAATTTACTTTATCCTTTTTGTTTTTAGTTTCATTGTGAGAGTTAGGAGTGTTGTAAGAGAGAAGAGATTTAAAGGAACTTCAAGAGTTTGGTGGAGGATTTGAGATATGTTTTTATCTTTGTTTTTAAACTACTTTTAGTTTTCATCGAGACTTCTTGTTGGTTTGACAATGATTTATACTTTTAAACTAAACTGTGGTTTTATTTTTTACATGGATATGAGTAGTTTTCTTTATCTTTCTTCTTAAAATGATAAGTAATTAAGTTTTGGATGGAAGTATGTTGGTTTGACAATGATTTCTACTTTTAAACTAAAGTGTGGTTTTGTTTTCTCCATGATTTAGTAGTTTTCTTTATCTTTCTTCTTAAAATGATAAGTAATTAAAGTGTTGGATGGAAGTTGTAAAGAGTATTAATCTTCAATGTTAGAAGAAGTTGTGATGATTTAATTCCATGTACTTTATTTACTTCTTGGTCTGACCCATTTAGATGTTAAAATTTATTGTGAGAACATGTAAGAACCGGGATGATATTGTCTTAGTCAACAATTGAAAAGAATCATATGAGGTTGTATGAATGAGAATGTAATTCATATGATTGAGTGCAAATAAATAGAGAAATAATCTTTGAAGGGTGTAGAGTTAGAAGACTTTAGAGTGATAGGCTAAAGCCCCCAACTCAATTTATTGTTTTAGGTTTGATACGAGATGTTAGCCCCCAGGTGGAGGGAATCGAGGGAACTTAAGAGTGAGAGCTGGTATCTTGTCTGTCTAGCCGGTCTTCAGAACTATTCAAACTTTAAATTAGTCAATATTTTATATAGCATCTCTAGTGAGGGTAAAGAGTAATATTGCTCCTATTTGGCACAACACATTTTGCATACTTCCACGATAGAATTCCTATACTTTTTATAATGATAAGGAGAAAGATATTGCATATTCAGTGCTTTTCTTTTACATAAACTCAAGTTATCTTTAGAAGTTTTTGTTGTTTTGTCAAAATATCAAAAATACCAAAAAGAATTAAATTTTACCTACTATGAAAATATCTATAATTTAAGTAATTGTCTTTTTGAAATAGAAAGTTTGATCTTTAAATGTGCATAGTATGAACAATTCATGTGGGTTCGATATTTGAGGATTAATCAAAAAGTCCTATATGACTTGATAACGATATATATACTTATGTAGTATCCCAATATATATAAATTGAAAAGTTACATTCTTATTTTCTTTAGGATCAAGTTTTTGGTATTGTTGCAAAGTAAGTAAGTATAAGTAAAAAATATAATCAAAGAAGTTGTTATAATGTTGCATTTAAACAGTCGGGATCAGATATATCGATTATCATGAAATGCATATTGCTCGAGAGGATTAGAAGAAAACAACATTTACTAGTTCTTATGAAACTTTTACTTTTCAGTGAATGCCCTTTGGAATATGAATGCACCTGCAACATTTCAAGATGTATGATGTCAATTTTTAATGATTTAATTGAAAAAGGGATTGAAGTATTTATGGATGATTTTTTTGAATTTGGAACCTCTTTTGAAATATGTCTAAATCATGTAAAAAGACTAATCTCGTATTAAACTGAGAAAAATGTCAATTTATGTTTACAAGAGGAATTGTTCTTGGGCATAAAATTTTAGAAAGTGGCATGAAATTAGATCCTACAAAAATTCAAGTTATATCAAACTTACCTCCACCTACTAATGTAAGGGGAGTTAGGAGCTTTTTAGGACATGTTGGATTTTACAGACTATTTATTAAGGATTTTTCAAAAATTGCTAAGCCTTTATGCCAACTTCTAAAAAAAGATACAAAACTTGATTTTAACCAAGATTGCATTAAAGCTATTGAAACTTTAACGAAAAATTGATCACTACTCTTATAATTTTTTCACATGATTGGGATAAACCTTTTGAATTATTGTGTGATGCTAGTGATTATGCAATTAGAGTTGTTTTAGGGTAGAGATATGATAAGATTTTTAAAGTAATATATTATGTTAATAAGACTCTTAATGATGCTCAGATTAACTATACCACCACTAAAAGAGAGTTATTAGACATTCCGTATGCTATTGATAAGTTTAGTTCATATCTGATTGGAGCTAAATGTGCTGTGCAACTAACCATTCAACTATTAAATATTTAATGCGAAAGAAGGATGCAGGAGTTTGATTTCGTAGTATTTAATAGAAAATGGACTGATAATCAAATTGTTGATCATCTATCTAGGCTAGAACAGGAAGAGATACTTGACATGGAAAAAGAAATTAATGAAACTTTTTTTATGGACAACTTTATGTTGTAAAAGGATGGGAAATACCTTGGTATGTTGATATTGTAAATTATATTGTTAGTGGTATTTTACATATGAACTAACAAAATAACAGAAAAAGAAATTCATTCATGATGCAAAATCTTATTTTTGGGATGACCCCTATTTATATAAACAATGCAAAGATTTTGTAATGCTACGATGTGTACCTTACAAAGAAATTCAGGAAATTTTAAAAAAATGTCATGGTTTTGAATTTCGAGGTCATTTTGGAAATGATAGAACTGTTCATAAAATTTTGCAATCAAGATATTATTGGTCTACTCTATTTAGAGATGTATATATAGAGATGTATATATATATATATATATATTAAAGGAAAAGAGCAACTAAGGCTCCTTACATGTTAATAGAACCAAATGGGGATTACAGGAGTTGGAGAGATATATACCCTCCCAAAAGCAGAAAATGAAATAGGGAACACATGATGCTGCTCATGTATCTATATGGGCACATAAATAGAAATTACACACAAGGACCAGCAGTAAAGCCTAACACTATGTAACTCAATACCTTCCCCCAAGGGTATACCTCCCATAGCAGTTACATACATTTGATATGAGGGAGTGCCAAATTGTCACCATTCAGCAAGAATTTTAATTCAGGTGTAAGTATCAGCCAAACAAAAGTTTGTTCAGTATTTCTACCCTGGGAGGCAAGCCAATGAGCTGGACAATTACCCTCTCTAGGAATATGATTGATATTGATCATGTATCTGGGTAGTAGGGAAACTAACAAATTGTTCCATCTGGTTATATTCCAAGGGGGGGTTTCATCATGGAGGAGGATTTTAATGCAATTAGTAGAATCTGTTTCTATAATCAAAGGACTCATATGGCAGTAAGAAGCAATTCTGATGGCCCAGTAGATAGCTATGAATTCAGCCTCCACAGCATCCTTTGCCACAATAGGAGCAGTGAAATATAGAATAGGAGAACCATGAGAGTTCCTGAAGATTCCCCCAATACCAGCACAACCATTTGAGAAGCTGCCATCAGTGTTGACCTTCAACCAGCCAGTAGGGGGAATCCAAAGGATTAGTTTGAAAGACTGAAGGAGAGGAGTATTGTTTCCTAGAGTCCAGTGCTTTATAACATCAGGGAAGTGATGAAACTTGATCAATTTCTGAATATAAGAGATACAATTCATAATCACAGATTTTGACCCTGAAAACTTCTCATCAAATTTGTTATGGTTTCTGTACATCCATATGAACCAAGCCACAATACATGGTATCACCCAAAGGTTGTTGTTATGCCAATCTTCCCAGCTAGTAGAGAATTTAAGCCAGCTTACATTCTGACTATTAATATTCAGGAGCTTGATTAAACTTGACCAAATTTCTTGTGAGATGGCACATGAGAAAAATAGGTGATCCAAGGTTTCTTCAGCAGCACAGCAAAATNACATCCATATGAACCAAGCCACAATACATGGTATCACCTAAAGGTTGTTGTTATGCCAATCTTCCCAGCTAGCAGAAAATTTAAGCCAGCTTAAATTCTGACTATTAATATTCAAGATCTTGATTAAACCTGACCAAATTTCTTGTTAGATGGCACATGAGATAAATAGGTGATCTAAGGTTTCTTCAGCAGCACAGCAAAGTGGGCAGATTGAAGGTCCTGTCAACCCTTTCATCTTTAAAATATCATTTGTAGGCAGTAAGAAATGCCAGAGTCTCCAGCAGAAAAAGTTCATAGAGGNCAGATTGAAGGCCCTCTCAGCCCTTTCATCTTTAAAATATCATCTGTAGGCAGTAAGGAATGCCAGAGTCTCTAGCAGAAGAAGGACATAGTGAGAGTTAGGAATTTACCCCAAATGGCTTTACCCTAAGGCATCTGGTTCCAATTAAAGAAATGATGGTAAATGTAGGCTGATAATTTTCAGGAGTAAGCCTGTTTAGTGATTATTTTGTCTTTGGAAATGGATGAGATAGGAGTATCCTTAACCCACCTCACATGTTCACTGGAAAGAATAGTGTTCAGCAGTCTGCAGTTCCACTGATTATCAGACCAAAAATCTCTGACTAGACAATTAGTGTTGGTATTGGGGTTGAGGTACTCAAGTTTCTCTCCATTGCTGACCCAGTTATTTAACCAAAAGTTGATATGCCCATCTCCTAGCTCCCAAAGGAAGAGTTCCTTAGCTTAATTTCTAATTTTCAGCAGTTTTGTCCATAGTTTAGAATCCCCCATCCTTTTGGATACCAAAGTAGGGTGCAAAGATCTGCAGTATTTCCCTTTTAGAAATGTTGCCCAAAGGCTATCTTGGGACCTAATCTGATCCATAATTTGTAAAGATTTATGAAACTCAGGTGTTGGAATTCTTTAAAGCCTAGCCCACCAGCTTGCAAAGGTTTACATAATTTCTGCCAAGGGAGCCAGTGAAATTGCTTTCTTTGACCAGACCAGAGAAATTTATTGAAGATCCTTCCAATAGAGTCTTGAGTACCCTTTTGCTTGGAGAACATTTGTAGGACATAAGAAGGCATTGCAGTGAGAATACTCCTTAAAATAGTGATCCTCCCACCATTAGAGAGGAAAGAGTTAGTCCAATGTTCAAGTTGTGCTTTGATCT
>JXCR01118632.1:3136-47678 GCA_002079205.1 Phalaenopsis hybrid cultivar | reverse complement strand
AAGCTAATTCACTGGAGGAAGTTCCCCATGATCCTGCAGACCACTTACATGGGTGCTAATCAAACTAAAATTATCAAGGTGAGATGGAAGAGGCCTCCTTATCCTTTCATTAAAATTAACACTGATGGAAGCTACACAAACAAGAGAGAAGGTATTGGGGGTATTTTTACAGACCACAAAGGGAAGACTTTGCTGTTCTACAAGGCCCTTTACATAGCTGATGATGCTTTAGAAACTAAAGCTGGTGCTCTATTCTGGGCTTTAAATTTTGCTAAGAGGAATAATTGGCAGTGGATTGTTGCTGAAGTGGACTCCTCCTTGCTGGTGGAGTTACTTAATTCTAAGATGTCTTCCTCTTAGCATATCAACCAATGGATCCACAGAATTAAAAAGCTCAGCACTGAAAGTAAGATTCATTTTTCATTTGTGTATAGGGAAGCTAATAGACCTACAAATTTCCTCGCTATGGAAGGAGCTAATGCTGATCACCCTGAGGTGTCCACAACCCTCTCCCCCTCCCTAAACTTACTAACTCAGGGAGACAAGCTTCAAATTCCTTACCTCAGAGTGCAAAAATGATTGCTGGGGATGTGTTTTTTGGCCTTGAGTAGTCATGTGCTATGGCTAAGTTTGTGCCACCTCTTGCTTTTGGGAGCTCAGATGTTTAGTTTTGCTAGGGGATTTTTTTGTAAATATATATATATATATATATATATATATATATATATATATATATATATATATATACACACAATGTTTTGTTTTCTCCCTTCTGTTTTAAGTTGAGTCTGTTTGTGGATGGGCCACCCTTATGAGTGAGTTATATGTTCATTTTAGTTTTTTTTTTTAGATAGGGGACCCTCTCCAAATCTTGTATTTGTTTTCTTTTGGATCAACATGCAAGGAGCCGAATAATGCTCCTTTTCCCTATATATATATATATATATATACACACATATACCTATATACGTATATATTCATTTTTGTGAGAAGGAGCATTATTTGACTCCTTACATGTTAACTATAAAGAAGAAATACAAAGTACCAAGAAGAAATACAAAGTATATATATTTTGAGAGAAGGAGCGACTCGTGGCTCCCTATGCGTTAAATAAAAAAGAAGTACAAGGAAGAGGCAGGGAAAGAGGTTCCTGATTCCACATTACAACACAACACAAAAAACTAAAATTACATGCAAACCGAAAAAAGAGATAACCTATGTATACCAAACAATGAAGTATACCAAAAAGAGCCAAGAAAACCAAAAATAATGTATCTATAGTCCAAGCGCAAGAAAACCGAGCAAAGCCCCTTATAAGCCAAGAGGCAGGATGATGAGCCGAAGGAGTCCATAAGATCACCATCCATATAAACTTGATAATACCCAAACCTGAGAGAAGAGAGACCATTAAGTAGTAAACTGCAAACAAAAATGCTCAGTTAAATCAAAGTTAGTATGTGAAAAAACAATCCCGCAGGGAGAACAAGCCAAAATATTGACACATTTAAGCCAGGGAGAGTAGATAACAAAGGGACTAAAAATCCCATATATTACTCCAATCCAGACCAGCGAATAAAAGAAATGCATATAACGAGACATCACAAGTCTCGATAAGCCAAATATGCTAGTTTCAATAACCAAGCCTGCAAATACCATAGCCCGAAAAGAGCAAAATTGAGGAAATAGAAAAAATAAATTAAATGTGGATGTGTGGAGAATCAAGCAGATCCCCATAAATGAGTTTTTGAAGTTGTGACAAAGGAGATATCCCATAAGAAATCTCATTAGTATTCCTTCCTAGTCGGTCAACCAATTTGCTAGAGAGTTACCCTCTCTCTCTCTCTCTCTATATATATATATCTATAAAGGCAGATATAATAGGTTGTTGGAGGCTAAAGAAAGAGGGGCTCTGCTAGGGTTTCTGGCAGGATGAAGTGCTGCTGGGGTGGTTTCAGTGGAAGGTACTGCAACTTTCTTCTTAAGGGAGCTATTTTTTGTCTCTTACTGTCTTGGGAGTTAGCTTCTCACTCTCTTATTTCAAAGACTTTAGTGGGATTTATTGTTCCATTGGTGTCTTCCGCTTTTTGGCATACTTTCTCTGTTCTTCTAGTTTTTTTTTTTATTTTGACCAGCTTCTTCTGGCTCTGGTGGTGAAATCCTTTTTCCCCCTTTGGTGCTGGATTCTATTTGTTTGGACTCATTTGTGTGGTTTGGTCTGGGAAGACAACACAAAGACTTTTTAAATCTTTCCTTCTGGTTTGATGGTGCTGTTGTTCTAAGATTGTGTTTTTTGGGGTTTATGGCTATCCCAATTGATATTGAAATTGATGTTCAGTGGGCTAAGAACACTTATGTTGGGGTGGTTAGCAAATCAATTGCCTCCCTCAGTGATCCTAAACACTTAGTCTTTCCACAGAAATTCCATGACACAGCTGCTGGGAAGGTAACAGCCGTTGCATTCATCCTTTAGGTACTAAGGAAGGAGAACCAACTGTTTATTTCTCACCTTAAGAAATTCATAACCTACATGATCAAGTAAAATTTACCTTAGTGGGAAAATTTCTTCTTGGCCACCCCAAAATGGACTTAGTTAGGAATTACTTTGCTTCGTTAAAGTTCAATGGAGATTGGTAGATTGGAATACTAGATGGAAGACATCTTCTCATACAACTCTCAGGGGATGAAAACTATGCTAGACTATTTGCAAAACAAGCTCTCCAAATTGGAGGCACCACCATGAAAATTCTAAAGTGGGATCCTGATTTTGACGCTAATAAGGAACCTCTTATATTTCCCCTATGGTTTAAGTTACCTGGCCTCCAAATTCAGTACTTTAATCTCAATGCTTTATTTAATATTGCAAGTGCAATAGGGAGACCTATGAAAGTGGATGCTCCTACATACAACAAAGCTAGAACTGACCTAGCTAGAATTCTCATTGAAAGAGATGTAACCCTCTTTGAAATCAAAAGACTTTGGATTGGTAATGACAAAGAGGGATTTTGATAGAAAGTAATGTTAAAACCAAAACTATACTACTGTCATCACTGCAGGATGTTTGGATACACCAAGGATAGATGTTTCAGGCTTCACCCTCCCCCAAAGAAAATTGTGGCAACTCAGGAAAGGAATACTCAGCCTACTCCCCTAAAAATTACAGTTGGTGTGGAACCCTCTCCAACTGAGAATTTGGATGACATGCTAGATACACCCAGAATCTCTACAACTCCTTTTGGCTCCACTGATCCCACTAGTATTTCCCATAGACTAATCAGGGAGGAGGAGAACCAAATAAATATTATAGCACCTCTATCTGTGCCATTAGATGAGGTTGTGAAATCTAAAGAGATCAACCAGAAAGCTACTCCTGTTATCCGGAGAAGAAAGACCTTGATGAGATAAAACACCTAATGGAAGAGGAATGACAAACACAAAAATATAAGAAGAAGAAAAAGGTTCTGTCAGAAGTTCAGAAATTAAGGGATGGAAATAATGGGTACATAGAAGCTCTGAAGATGGGAGGACCTCCTCCTTCTAGAGGAAGGACCAGATCAAGATATCAGGCTTCTCCCTATTACAATCCCTCGAATGATTAATATGCTGTGTTGGAATATAAGGGGCATTGCCCATCCTCAGTCTCTAAGAAGATTGATTTATCTTAACAAAAAATGTAAACTATGGTGCTTTGCTATACTTGAACCTATGGTTTAGCAAAACTCACAGAGAATTATTAACAAATTCCTTGGTTTTTCTGACTATGCCAAAAAAAATATGAAAATTTAGTTCTTTTATAGGAAAGAGATACAATGGAGCATTATAATGGATCACCCACAATTCATACACCTATCACTTCTTGTACAAGGCCATCTGGAGTATGCTACATTTATTTTTGCTGGAAGTCTTAAAGTTGATAGACAAGAGCTTTGGGGGGGCTTACATCTCATCAGCACTAATATGAATTCTCCATGGATGGTAGGTGGAGATTTCAATTGTATCACTAATGCATCTGAGAAATCTGGAGCAAGACCTCCCAACATGTCTAAAATGGCTTACTTTAATGATCAAATTCAGTAGGCTAGTTTGTCTGACTTGGGATACCAGGGCCCTAAATTCACTTGGAAGAGGGGTCTCCTATGGGAAAGGCTTGACATGATGTTAGTAAATGACCACTGGCAAAAACACTACCTCCTTACTTTTGTTACCAACCTAACCCTCACTGGCTCAGATCATAGACCACTCATATCCATAACTTCACCTAGTATTACCACACTCCACCCACCTTTCAGATACCTAAATATGTGGTCCACCCACCCCCTTTTCATCAACTGTGTTGCTTCTAATTGGAAGGGAATTGGTCATACTGATACTTTAATTGGCTCAAGATTCTTCATCAGAAAACCAGCAAATGTTTGAGGAAGTGGGGATGGGAGACTTTTGGAAATGTATTTTCCAATGCCTTATCTGCTGAGAAGGAAGTTGAGAGACTTGAGGCTGCTGTTCAGAATAATACTGCCACTAAAACTGAGTTGGTTACTGCCCAAACTAGTCTGAATAAAGCTATTGAAATCCAAGATATGCTACTCAAACAGAAAGCTTCTATTAACATTTTTTCAGAAGGGGACAAAAACACTAAGTTCTATTATTCTTACAAAGTTACAAGTAGAAGTGCAATACCATACACTCCATTTATTCTACTGAGGGAACATGGCTTAATGAAAATGAACTTATAGCTAAGGATGTTGTTAAGTACTACAGCTCTCTCCTGAACTCTTCTGCTGATCTCATTACTGATTATGAAGACTACTTTATTGAAGAATCTAGTTACACTAGTCAGCTCAATCTCACTGAACTCTCTTCAGATGATGAAATTTGGGAAGCCTTGAACACAATTGACAGCTCTAAAGTAGCTGACCTTGATGGCTTTACTGCTGACTTTTATAAAAAAGCCTGGCATGTTATTAAGAAGGAGGTAGTAGAGGCAATCAAGAGCTTCTTCAGAGGGGTCAATCTCCCTAGCTATTTTGGAGACACTTCTATTGTGCTAACCCCTAAAGGAGATTTGCAGAAGACTTAGAAACATTACATGCCTATCAACCTTACATCTGTCATAAGCAAACTCATAAGCAAGGTCATAATCAGAAGACTTCAGCAAATATTATGATGATATAATGATATTCTCCAATGTCCAAAAGCAAGGTCATAATCAACCTTACATCTGCAGAGGACTTACCACCTCATGTATGCTGATGATATAATGATATTCTCCAATGTCCAAAAGATTGTAGTTAAAAAAGTCTATAATTGTTTACAATAATTTCAGAAATATTTTGGGATGGAGTTCTGCCCAACTAATTGCCAACTTATATTCAACAAGAGGGCTTCTTCCAATTGCAAGCATTGGGTCTCAAACTACACTGGCTTCTTTATTGCTAGGGACCCTGTGAAATATTTAGGGGTACAACTCACATGGAGGAGATCTAAAATGAACTAGTTTGATGAGGTATTTCAGAAAATACAAAAAATTTTATCCAGCTGGTCTCATTCATTCCTGTCAAATGGGGGTAGAGTTACACTCCCTAGAAGCATCTTAACTACCTTCCCCTCATATATTCTTCAAACCAACTATTTTAAGAAAAGCATCCAAATTTAATTAGAGAGAGTATTCAATAGATTCTTATGGGTAGGTCAAAGACAGCAGCTCCGTTGGGCTTCATGGCAGAAGGTAGCTAAACCAATAACAATAAGTGGGCTGGGATTCAAGGGTCTCCAATAAGTAACACAGATTAATTTCTGTAAGATGTGGATTCACTTCAGAACACAAACTTCCATGTGGGCCAAGTTCATGAATGGAAAGTATTGTAAGGGCCAGCATCCTTCACCTATTACCAAGAAGCTGGGGGACTCCAGAATCTGGACTAATATGCTTAAAATTAGAGATCTTGCTGAAAACATGTACACATGGGATTTGAAAAAGGGCAAAGTGAGCTTTTGGCTTGACCACTGGTGCCCTAAGGACTGTCTTGGGCCCCCACCTTTAGATTTTAACCCTCAACTCTCAATCTGTGATTTTTGGGATGGGGACTGCTGGGCTGTTTCTAAGCTCCAATCCATTCTACATGAGCCACACCTATCTCAAGTCACTAAGATTGTGTTTTATAGAGGCAAAAAAGATAAGATTATATGGAATAGCTATGCTAATCAAATCTTGAAAAAAGCTATCTATGCTAAAATATGTGGATGTGATAAAGTCAATTGGGTTGAAGCCATTTGTAATAGATATCCATTCCCCTCCATATCCTTCTTTTGTTGGAGATTCTTCAACTTCCAACTGATGGCATTCTTAAACTTAAGATTAAGAGGGCTTTATAGATGCTATCTCTGCCTGAAATCTAAAGAGAATAATAATCACCTGTTCTTTAATTGTGAGTTTTCTCAAGAGGTATGAAAAGCATTCTTTACTAAGATTAAAGGTGAGAACTTGGGCAAGGACTGGCCTAGTCTCTAAGATGGATGGCATAGCTAGAAAAGTAAACAAGGTGAGTCTATTCCTTTTATTATGGCCTCGTTCTTGTGGATATGTAGGAACAACAACAAACATTAAGACATGATTATTTAACATAACAAGGTGACTAGAAACTGTGTTTCTTATTTAAACAAGCTGATCCAGCTCAAGAACTTCCATAACATCAGCTTACCTCATACCAGTGTTATCAATAGTCACAACAAGATTGAGACTATAATTTGGCAACCTCCAGATTTTCAAACCATCAAAATTAACATTGATGGTAGCTTCTCTAAATGGGGTGCAGGGGTGGGGGGGGGTTTCAGAAATTCCTCCAGCAAATGTATGTTATTCTTTCATGCTCCNTGGGGGGGGGGTTTCAGAAATTCCTCCAGCAAATGTATGTTATTCTTCCATGCTCCCACAATGGCCAATGATGCTCTTGAAGCTGAGCTCATTGCTTTTTACTGGGCTCTACCATTGCACAGAAAACAACATGACACAAATTTTGGATTAGGGTAGACTCTTTAGAGTTGATCACCTTACTTACCACAGAGTAAATATCCTCCTGGCACTATATGCAATGGAAGCAAAAAATTGGCAACCTTTGCAAGAAGTTCACGATTCACATGTCTTTCATTTACAGAGATGGAAACCAGCCTACAAATTGGCTTGCCAGACAAGGAATTTTACATTAAAAAAGCTTATGATACTTTAAGCTGGGATTTCATTATCAATATTTTTCATGCTGGTGGTTTTCATGAAAATTTTTGCTCTCTTATTAAAAGATTGCTGATGAATAATCACTATTCTATTCTGGTTAACAACACTTCTTATGGTTACTTTTTGGCTTAAAGGGCCATCAAGCAAGGTGATCCTCTATCCCCAACTTTTATTATTATTATCTTTGACTATTTCTCTCGTTTACTTAATAATCTGCAGTTGAACAAACCTTATTCCCAATTTTCACATAAATCCTTCATTTTGTTAGCCATTTGGCCTACACGGATGATGCTATTATTTTTACTAATGCTGGTAAACCTTCCTTGAAGGCCCTTATGCAGGTTTTGGAAAAGTTTCAAGACACTTCTGGACTTTGTTTCAATAAATAAAAATTTCAGTTATACTTTGGGAAGCATGTTAAACATTCTATTCTTACTTGGGCTACTTCTTTTACTGTTTATCAAGTTACCACCACGCCCCTCAAATATTTGGGGGTTAATTTGTTTTGGGGTCATCAAAAGCAAACTAAATTAGATGATGTGTTTGATAAAATCAACGAACGAATTAATGACTGGAGGAACTCTTTTCTCTCTAATGGTGGGAGGGTTACCTTACTTAGAAGTATTTTGATGAGTATTCCTCTTTATGCTCTGCAGGATTTAAATCTTAAAAAGCGTACCCAAAGCATTTTAGAGAAGTTATTTAATCGCTTTATCTGGTCAGGCACTAACACCAAAAAATATTGGGCCACCATTGATAAAATTTCTAAACCTTTTACTGCGAGGGGTCTGGGTATTAAAAATTTGAAGCAAATCTCTGACATTAAAATGTGCAAGCTTTGGTTCAAATTTTGTGCCAATACCTCCTTATGGGCTCATTTCATGCATCATAAGTATTGTGCTAGCATAAATCCAACTATTGTTAATTGGAATATTGGAGACTCTAAAATTTGGAAATCCATCACTAATGCCCGCTCTGTTGCTGCTAAGTTTATTTTTTGGGATATTGATGACGGTAATATTTCTTTCTAGCACGAGCAATGGGGTCAAGAAGATTCCAATTTTTCTTCTCATATGCTTAATAATAACTTGACTCTCTCGGATTGTTGGTCAGATGGTCATTGGGATATTGATAAATTAAAGGACATCATCGGTGATAACTACATCAAAATTTCAAAAATTCCTATTAGTAGGTGTTTGAAAGACACGCCCATTTGGAAAATTACTACTGCTAAATCTCCTAAAAAATTTTTATAATCTAACATCTATAACTTTAGCACTTGGCATTAGGGCAAACATATCTGAAATGTTATTTTTACCCCTTCTATCTCTTTTTTTCTATGGAAATCTTTTAATAAATTGCTTCCTCTTGATGATATTCTTATTCTTAAAGGGCTTATGATTGCTTCTCAGTGTTATAATTGTAAGAAAAATGATAAATCTGAGAGGCACCTTTTCTTTCAATGTTCTTATGCTAGGGAAGTTTGGTCTTTATTAGGACAACATTTTCATTTAATTTGGCCGCATAGCACTTATATTGTAGATTACTTACATACCTAGAAGCTTGGGCCTTGGTTGATAAAAAACTATTTTGCTTTCCTTTGGCGGTCATTGGTTTATTTGGATGGCAAGAAATAGTTTTAAACACCTGCATTTGGATCTGTCATCTGCGAATACAGTTTCTTATATCCTTGCCTATTACTATCGCCTGAATCATATATTTGGTTTGGATATATCTTGCTCTCAACCTCGGGTGCATAGGATAGCCACTTTGATTATGTGGCAACCACCCCCCTGGGTTGGATCAAGATTAATATTGATGGTAGCTGAACTTCCACGATTGTGGGTGCGGGTGGAGTTTTCAGAAATCACTCGGGTCATTGTATTTGTTTTTTTGCCTCCCCTATTAATGCTTCATTGGCTTTTGAGGCCAAAAGCTGGGCTTTTCTCCTATCTCTGCTTGTTGCTCTATCTTGCAAGTTCTCTAATATCATTATTGAGACAAACTCTTTATCGCTTCTTAAGAATTTTGGTGCTCTTACTTTATCCAACGGGAATGTGCTCTACACTTAGAATAGAATTTTGGAGGTTATTGAAAAATATAATTTTAGTGTCCACATGTCTTCTACTTTATGTGAAGGGAATTCCCCGACCGATTGGCTAGCTAAGCTGGCTAAGGGTAATACTAATCCCTTGGTGGGTGTTACTCCTATGCATCACTTAAAGCACCTTTTATTGAGTGACTCCCTCGACTCACCTGACATTCGAATTTGATTTCTATTTTTGTTCTGCAACCTACCGAGCTTTGCCATTTTGGATAGTTCACCTATTGCAACTCTTTCATTTAAATTGCAGGTTTTCACTGCCTGCCGCCTTGCGGTAAATTGGTTATGCTTAGTAGCTCTGGAATCTTTCCTTGTTTGTAGTGGGTTTCTTGAACATCTAAAATTTAATTGCTAATGTGTGTTACTTTACTTTCTTATATATTCTTTCTTTTATGTGGCAGGGAGGAATTTTGGATCTACTTTGATTGTCATCTACTTTGTAATGCTTATAAGGAGGATTTTTTATTTTTGTTTTTCTGGTGCTGCTACGTCCTTCAAGTTTAGGAGCTGCTCCTCCTTAAGGCTTACCTTGGGTCACTTTGCTGCCTCTTTGACAATTTTGTTTCTTGTCCTTTTTCACTAACTGTTTTTGGAGGGTTTTGTTGTTTCAGCGATTTAGACGAATTTTGTGTGGGGAGTTTAATGGAGCACCTCGACCACAAGCTTTGATCTTTTCAGCTGCTCTTAATTGTTTTGGCACAGGTTTGCTTGGATGGAGCTGCTCGATGGATTTTCAATTTCGATCGTTTGTTTTCTTAGTTTAGGTTTGATGTGGGGATCCTCTATCCAACCTTCATATTGTAACCATTTTGAGTATTAACGCATAAGGAGCCACGAGTCGCTCTTATATATAGATCCAAATGAAGGCATGAATGGTCCCAAAAAATTTAATCCCCATGCATCAAAAAATTTAATTTCCAAATTAAAATTTAGAGTCATTTCATTTCTTCTAGAAATATTACCAACTCTCTGACACCGATCACATGTTTTTATATATATATTAACATCTCTAAATAGAGTAGGCTAATAAAATCCAGATTGTAAATTTTTTTTGAGTAGCTTTATCATTCCCAAAATGTCGTCCAAATTCAGAATCATGTCATTTTTTACATTATCTCCTAAATTTCTTTATAAGGCACACATCGTCTTATAACTAAATCTTTACATTGTTTATAGAAATGAGGATAATCCAAAAAATAAGATTTTGCACCATAAACTGACATTTCTCCCAGTTTAAAATGAGATTAGACTTTTCACAAAGTTCCAGAACTTTCTCTAATTGATTTAGACATATTTCAAAGGAAGTTCCGCATACAAAAAAATCATTCATAAAAACTTCAATCGCTTTTTCAATCAAATCACTAAAAATTGACATCGCACATCTTTGAAATGTTGCAGGTGTGTTACATAATGCAAAAGACATTCATTAAAAAGAAAACGTTCCATAAGGACTAGTTAATGTTGTTTGCTCTTGATCATCAAGGGTAATAGGTATTTGGTGATAACTGGTATATCCATCAAGAAAATAAAAATATTTATGCCCAACCAATCTATCCGACATCTGGTCCGAAAAGAGTAAAGGAAAATGATCATTTCGGGTTACAAAATTTAGTTTTCTATAATCTATGCAGATTTGCCATCCAGTGACTTGTCTTATTGATATTAACTCATTATGCTCATCTGTCACTACACTTACACCTCCTTTCTTTGGAACACAATCAATTGAACTCACCCAAGCACTATCTGAAATAAGATATGTTATTCCCACATCTAATCATTTTATAATTTCTTTCTTAACCACTTCTTTCATCATAGGATTCAATCTCCTTTGAGGATCAGTTCTTGGTTTATGTTGATCTTCTAATAAAATTTTATGCATACAAATTGAAGGACTTATTCCTTTAATATCACCTAATGTCCATTCAAAGGCTTTCTTATATCTTTTTAAAGTTCTAACAACAACCGTTCTTGCGCATCAGTTAGTTCTGAGGATACTATGAGAGGTAGTTTAGATGAATCTCCTAAGAATGCATAATTCAAATGTGTAGGAAGTTTTTTCAATTGTAGTTCAGGGGGTTTTTTAATAGATGAAATCAAATAGTTGCCATTTTCTGTAGGATCTAACATTTCAAATTTTTCCTGAACATATTTCAGTTCTTCCGTACTCACTTCCATAGATTCAGCTTGGATTTTATCCTCATCTTGATATTCCATATATTCCTTTTCAAATTCGCTTTCATATGTCATTTTAAAATATTCATGGCTTAAATACTCATTAATATCCATTCTGAAGCATTTGATCTCTTGTTATTTGCAAGGTATCTCATTGATTTTGCAATATTAAATGTAACCTCTTGATCACTAACCCTCATAGTTAGTTTTCCTTTCTGCACATCTATCAAAACTCTTCCAGTGGCTTGGAATGGTCTCCCTAAAATAATAGGAATTTCTTTATCTTCCTCCATATCTAATATAATAAAGTCCATAAAAAAGATAAATTTATCAACCTTTATTAAAAAATCTTCTATAACTCCTTTAGGAAAGGTAATCAAGCATTCAGTTAACTGAAGAGTTACAGTTGTAAGTGAAATATCTCTTAAGCCCAACATTTTGAAAATTGGTAACGACATAAGATTAATACTGACTCCTAAATCACGTAAAGCTTTTCCATAAAATTGTTCGCCAATAGCACAAGGAATTGTAAAACTTCTAGGATCTTTAAGTTTTTCAAGAAGCTTCTTCTGACTTATAGTGCTACACTCTTCCCTTAGTACAATAATCTCATTATCTACAAAATTTCTTTCTTTATTAAGTATATCTTCCATGAACTTCACATAGATTGGCATTTGTTCCAAAGCTTCAACAAATGGAATGCTTATCATCAATTTCCCTAAAATTCTAAAAACTTCAAAAATTATTTCTCTCTGTACTTTTGCTTCAATCTTTGAGGAAATGGAGGTGGCAGTCTTTCTACAGAGATTTTCATTGGTTTAATAGGACTTTATGACTCACAATGAAGAGCTTCACCAAAATTTTCATTTTCCACCTCATCTTATCTATTTCAACTTCTCGTTGAACTTTTTCTTCTAATTCTTTTCTACTTCTCAGTTGAATAGCTTTAATTTGCTCGTAGTTTTTTTCTTTAGGATTTACTTCAACATTACTAGGCAATTTTCCTGGAGGTCTATTGCTAAGTGCAGTAGCAATACAACCCAATTGATTTTCCATGTTTCTGATTGCAGCTCCTTGACTCAATAATTGACTTAAAATTTGCAATATCAATTCTTCCATTGATAACTTTTTATCCTTACTGTGTAAATTATTACATTCTTGGGGGTAATAAGGTTTATAAGCTTGATTTCCTTGATTGTTGGAGTTTACCACTTGGTTCGCAGCATTGTTCCCTCATTGTGGATTTACAGTATTCAAGTTATTGTTACTCCAACAAAAGTTTGGATGCTTCTTTCAACACGGATTATAATAATTGGCATAAGGATTATTAGAATGATTATTTATTGCATTTAAAGTCTCATAAGAAGATTGAGATTCTATCATTTGTCCAAATGTGTTCTACTGAAGCACAGGTGTTGTTTGATAATAATTCATTCCATATTGATCCATTCTTTATAAATCTTTGCACTCTCATAAGATTCATTCCTTATCTCTTCAAGCTCATTTAATTGCAATAATTTTTTCTCTCCAGCATCTTTCAAATTATAATTAAACTCTTTAATCGCCTAATATGCTTTATGCTCTATTTAAACTAAGTGACAAGCTTTCCCAAATATTAGCCTATATGGGGACATTCCTATAAGAGTTCTGTATGCAATCCTATAAGCCCACAAAGCATAATTAAGTTTGACTGACCAATCCATTTTTGTTGTATTCAAAGATTTTCCCATAATTCTTTTAATTTCTTGATTGAATAATTCAGTCAAACCACTTGTCTGAGGATGATAAGCAGTAGCAATTGTATGATTTTTATGATATTTCATTAATAACTTCTCCATTAAGGCATTTCTGAAATGACTTCCCCCATCAGTAATGCTAACTCTCAGCATCCCAAATCTAAAAAAATATGTTTGTTTTTAAAAATTTTGTAACACTTTGAGCATCACATAGAGGTAAAGCAACAACTTCTATTTGGATACATAGTCCATTGCTAACATAATATATAAATTTATGAAAGATAGTATAAATGGTCCCATGAAATCTAATCCCCAAACAACAGATATTTCAACTTCTGACATATAATTGAGGGGCATCCCATTTCCTCAGGAAATATTGGCTACTCGTTGACATCTATCATAAGTTTTTATATAAGCATTAGCATCTCTAAAAATTGTAGGCCAATAGAATCCAGATTGTAAAATTTTTTATGCTATTTTATCAACACCAAAGTGTCCCCCAAATTTAGAATTATGACACTTTTGGATAATTTCGTAAGTTTCTTCTAATGGTACACATCTTTGAATAATTAGATCCTTTCCTTATTTATCTAAAAATGGGTCATCCCAAAAATAAGTCTTAGCTTTAGAAATAAATTTTCTCTTTTGTTGGTATGTCATTCCATAGGGTATAATATCACTAATAATAAAGTTCACAATGTCAGCATACCACGGAACACACCACTCATTAATAGTGAACATTTTTTCATCTGGAAAATGCTCATTAGTTTCTTTTTCAAAATAGAGTGGTTTTTCTAACTCAAGCCTAAACAAATGATCAGTAATTTGATTTTCAATCCCCATTTGATCTACTATTTCAAAATCAAATTCTTGTAAATGAATAATTCATCTTATAAGTCCGGTTTAGCATCCTTCTTTTTCATTAAGTACTTAATAGCAGAATGATCAGTATTTACTACACAAGGAGTTCCAATTAAATAAGATCTAAATTTATCAAAAAAATATACTATTGCTAATAACTCTTTCTAAGTTGTTGTATAATTGATTTGAGTTTCATTAAGAGTTTTACTAGCATAGTAAATTACTTTGAAAATTTTATCATATCTTTGTCCTAAAACTGCTCTTATAACATACTCACTAGCATCACACATCAATTCAAAATGTTTTTCTAGTTTGGTGAAACTATAATTGCTGCAGTGATTAATTTTTCTTCTAATAAATTAAAAGCTTGTTCGCATTCCTCATCAAAGTTGAATCTTTCTCCAGTAAATGGAATAAAGACTTAGCAATCTTTGAAAGTCTTTAATATATCGCCTGTAGAATCAACATGTCCTAAAAATCTCCAAATTTCCCTTAAATTCATTAGATAAGTTAAATTAGTGATCGCTTAAATTTTAGCAGGATCTACTTCCATACCATTTTTTGATATTTGTTGACCAAAATACAATTCCCCCTGCTACCATAAATTGACATTTTCCCAATTAAGGACTAAATTTGTTTTTTCACAGTGCTTAAGAACTTTAGATAAGTGTTCTAAACATGAGTCAAATGAAGTTCACTGAAAAATCATCCATAAATACTTCAATCCCTTTTTTAATTAAATCATAAAAAATTGCCATCATACATCTTTAAAATGTAATAGAGGCATTACATAAACTAAAGGGCATCCTTCTAAAAGCAAAAGCACCAAAATGACTGGTAAAAGTTGTTTTCTCTTGATCCTAAGGAGATATTTGTATTTAGTGATAACCAGTACATCCATCCATAAAATAAAAGTATTTATGCCCAGCTAGTCTATCCAACATTTGATCTAAAAAGGGTAATGGAAAATGATCTTTCCAAATGGCAAGATTTAATTTTCTATAATCAATGCATATTCGCTACCCTGTAACTTGTCTAGGGATCATCCCCATCATAAATGCTTGAAATGTAGCAGGGCATTACATAAACCAAAGGGCATCCTTTTAAAAGTAAAAGTACCAAAAGGACTGGTAAAAGTTGTTTTCTCTTGATCCTCAGGAGATATTTGTATTTGGTGATAATCGGTATATCCATCCATAAAATAAGAGTATTTATGCCTAGCTAGTCTATCCAACATTTAATCTAGAAAGGGTAATGGAAAATGATCTTTCTAAGTGGTAAGATTTAATTTTATATTATCAATTCATATTCACCACCATGGGACTTGCATTCATTATGTTCATTCACAGTTACAATTACTCCTTCTTTCTTAGGAACATAGTGAATTGGACTAACTCATGCACTATCTCAAATAAGGTAGATAATTCTAGCATCTAACCACTTTAAAATTTCTTTCTTAACAACTTCTTTCATAAGAGGATTCAGTCTTTTTTGAGGATCAGTCTTGGGTTAGCAGTTCTCTTCCATATGAATTCTATGCATACAAATTGAAGGACTGATTCCTTTAATATCAAAAATTATCCCTCTAAAGGATTTCTTAAAAATTTTTAAAATTTTCATCAACCTTTTTTCTTCTTCCATCGTTAATTTTGAGAAAATTATAACTGGTAAAGTAGAGGAATCTCCTAAAAAGGCATACTTTAAATGTTCAGGAAGTAACTTCAACTAAAGTTTTGGAGGTTTTTCAATTGATGGACATAATGATTTATCTTTGTCTATCATGTCCAAAATTTCAAAACTTTTTCAAACATGGTTTGAATCTTCCTTATAAAGTTCTTCACATCGATCTAATTCCTCTTCTTACTCATGTTTCAAATCATTTTCTTTAGATTTTTCTTCATAAGTTGTTTTAAAGTGACATTCACTTAGATATATTCTATCATCCATCCTATAACATTCATCATCTTTACCTTTTGTAGGATATTTCATTGATCTTGAAATATTGAAAGTAACAGTTTTATCATTGACGAGTATTGTTAATTCCCCTTTCTGCACATCTATCATTCTTCTTTCTGTGGCTAGGAAAGGTCTCCCCAAAATAAAAGGTATTTCTTTATCTTCCTCAATATCTAGCACAATGAAATCAACATGAAAGATAAATTAATCCACTTTCACAAGGAGATCTTCTATAACTTCTTTAGGGTATGTTATCGAACAATTTGCTAACTGTAGAGTTACAGTAGTAAAGGTTATTTGTACTAATCCCAATCTTTTGTATATTGATAATGACATAAGTTTAATGCTTGCACCTAAATCACATAAAGCTTTCCCATACTATCTATCTCCTATTGCACATGGAATTGTAAAGCTACAAGGATCTTTAAGCTTTTCACGAAGCTTTTTCTTAATTATTGCACTGCACTCCTCACTAAGTGCAACAATCTCATTATCTTCAAACTTCCTTTTCATGTTGAGAATATCCTTCATAAACTTTACATAGCTTGACATTTGTTCTAAGGATTCAGTTAATAGGAATATTAATTATAAGCTTCTTAAATATTTCCAGAAATTTTGAAAATTGCTTATCCAACTTTTGTTGACATGTAAGCTTCTTAAATATTTCAAGAATATTTGGAAATTACTTATCCAACTTCTGTTGATGAAGTCTCTGAGGAAATGGAGGTGGTGGTTTTTCCAAATCAATTTTTAGTGAAGAAATAGGTCTTTCAGAATCTTTTGGTGCATACTCTTTTAATTCTTCAATTTCTTCTCTCTCTACTTTAATTTATTTTTGAACCCTACCTTCCAACTCTCTTCCACTTCTAAGTTGAACAGCTTTTACTTGCTCCTTATTTTGGTCTTTTGGATTTGATTCAGTATACTAAGAAGTGTTACTTGGGACCTATTACTTAATTAATTTGCTACTTGCCCATTTCTAATTGTAGCTCCTTGACTTTGTAATTGATTTCTCATTTGTAACACCACTTCTTCTATATACAACTTCTTCTTCTTAAATTGTGTATTACTATTGAAATATGAAGGATAAGTAGATTTATAATTATTATTCCCTTGATTGTTCTAGTTTCCTAATGGGTTTTCTTGGTTGTTCCCCTATTACTAATTATCACCACCCAAATTGTTATTCTAGTTAAAGTTGGGATGGCTTTTTCAACCTAGGTTATAATAATTTAAATATGAGTTATTTTGCTTATTTATTATGGCATTCAAAGTTTCTAATGATGCTTGAGAATCTACCATTTGTCCTAATGAATTCTCTTTAATCATGGAAATTGGTTGAGAAAAATTCATTCCAAATTGGTTTAACTTCCTAAAAATTGCAGCAACTTGATTTGTTAACAAAGTAAATGCATCAGATTCATGAATATTAGCTACTTTCTTAGGATTCACTCTCTCAGAAGGGCATTGAAAACTGTTGGTAGCCATATCTTCAATTAAAGTATAAGTGTCATGAAATGGTTTTGACATCAATGAACCACCAACATCACCATCGATAATTGATCTAAGAGACCCAACTAATCCATTATAAACAGTTTGAATTATTAACCTCTCTAGTATAGGATGGTGCAGACACTTTCTTAAGAGTTCTTTAAATCTTTCCCATGCTTCATAAATAGATTCCCCCACAAAAAATAAAATGCACTAACTTAAAGTTTAAAAAAGACTTTATAAAAATAGAAATTTGATTTTAAATCAATAGATTCTTTACAATTTTCACTTCACTTCCCGGCAACGGCGCCAAAAACTTGATCCCAAAACTGCTTATATGCAATAATATAACAATAATTCTTATTATATATTTCACTTATATTACCTTATTTTACAACAAAACCAAAAACTTGATCCTGAAGAAAAATAAGAATTTAACTTTTAATTTATATATATTGGGGTACTATGCAAGTATATGTATCGTTATCAAGTAATATAGAACTTTTTGATTAAGTCCTGAATATCGAACCCATAGGGAAAATATGCAATGTGCACTTTTTGGAAAACTTTCTATTTTTAAAAGATAATTATTTAAACTAAAGACATTTTTAAAGTAAAGAAACTTTAAATATTTTTGGTAATTTTAATATTTTGACAAAAATAAAACAAACATAAAAAGATAACTTGAGTTTTTGTTGAAGAAAAGCACTAAATATAAAAACATCTTTCTCCTTGTCATGAATCAATAATAAGTATAAGAATTCTATTGTCAAAGTATGCATATTGTCTTGTGCCAAATAGGAGCAATAATATTTCTTACTCTTACTAGAGATTCTATAAAGAACATTGGATAATATAAAGTTTGACTCGTTCTAAAGACCGACTAGGCAGGGAAGATAATAGCTCTCACTCTAGAGTTCCCTTGATTCCTTCCACCTAGGGGCTAACATCTCCTATCAGAACCTAAAACAATAAAACAAGTTTGGGGCTTTAACCTATCAATTTAAAGTCCTCTAACTCTACACCCTTCAATGAATCTTTTCCTATTTATTTGCACTCAATCATATGTACTACATTCTCATTCATACAACCTCATATGATTCTTTCTAATTTGTTGAATAATCATATGAACTACATTCCCATTCATACAACCTCATGTGATTCTTTCCAATTGTTGACTGAGAATTATTTGCACTAAATCATATGAAGTACATTCTCATTCATACAACCTCATGTGATTCTTTCCAGTTGTTGACTGAGACAATACCAGTATCATATGAACTACATTCTCATTCATACAACCTCATGTGATTCTTTCCAAATGTTGACTGAGACAATACCAGCCCGGTTCTTACATGTTCTCACAACAAATTTTAACATTTGGAAGACTGAGACAATACCAGCTCGGTTCTTACATGTTCTCACAACAAATTTTAACATCTGGATTGGCCAAACCAAGAAGTAAATGAAGTGATTTGTTTGCACTTAATCATATGAATTACATTCTCATTCATACAACCTCATGTGATTCTTTCCAATTATTGATACTTTCAATCATATGAACTACATTCTCATTCATACAACCTCATGTGATTCTTTCTAATTTGTTGACTGAGACAATACCAGCCCGGTTCTTACATGTTCTCACAACAAATTTTAACATTTGGAATAAATTACATTCTCATTCATACAACCTCATGTGATTCTTTCCAATTGTTGATTGAGACAATACTGAATTACATTCTCATTCATACAATCTCATGTGATTCTTTCCAATTATTGACTGAGACTTATTTGCACTAAATCATATGAAGTACATTCTCATTCATACAACCTCATGTGATTCTTTCCAGTTGTTGACTGAGACAATACCAGTATCATATGAACTACATTCTCATTCATACAACCTCATGTGATTCTTTCCAAATGTTGACTGAGACAATACCAGCCCGGTTCTTACATGTTCTCACAACAAATTTTAACATTTGGAAGACTGAGACAATACCAGCTATTACATTCTCACTCATACAACCTCATGTGATTCTTTCCAATTGTTGACTGAGACAATATCAGTCTATGAACTACATTCTCATTCATATAACCTCATGTGCTTCTTTCCAATTGTTGACAATGACAATGTCGGCTCATTACATTCTCATTCATACAACCTCATGTGATTCTTTCCAATTGTTGACTGAGACAATACAAGTCTGACTTACATGTTCTCACAATAAATTTTAACATCTGGATTGGCCAAATCAAGAAGTAAATGAAGTACATGGATTTAAATTATTCATACAACCTCATGTGATTCTTTCCAATTGTTGACTGAGACAATACCAGCTCGGTTCTTTCATGTTCTCACAACAAATTTTAACATCTGGATTGGCCAAATCAAGAAGTAAATGAAGTACATTGATTTCCTCACAACAAATTTTAACATCTGGATTGGCCAAATCAAGAAGTAAATGAAGTACATGGATTTTAGTCATTACAACTTCTTCCAACATTAAAGATCAATACTCTCCACAACTTCATCCAACACTTATATACTTATTATTTTAAAAAGAAAGATAAAGAAAACTACCCAGAACTGATGGAGAAAACAAAACCACACTTTAGTTTAAAGGTAGAAATTATTATCAAACCAACAAGTCTCAATTAAAACTAAAAGTAGTCTAAAACAAAAGATAAAAACTTATCTCAAGCCCTCCACACCAAACTCTTGAAGGTCCTTTAAATATCTTCTCTTTTACAACACTCTCAATATAAAACTAAAATAAAAATGGATAAATATGTGGTGCCTAAAAATCTCTCCAACTAACTCCCAATTTTAGAAATTTCAAAACTTTTCTACTACTTTCAGGACCCCTTTTAAAGTCTCAATCTTCCTTATTTTATAATTCTCAAAAAGGTGCATTGGTATCTCTTCAAAATATGTCTTGATTCAATGTATTTCCCCAAGAGATGCATCCTTTCACAATAATTTTTGTCCATGGTGGTTGTATCCACCTATTACAATCACCATGGACAAAAAACACAAAAATACCTTCCATTAAAGCGCAATATGTCAAAAATAGGTATAAAAATGTGTCTAAAAATACTATATATTTAGGTGTATCATCTGTTCAGCCACCTTTGAACAGAGAGGTTCAAAAGTTTATTAGGACTTTTAATCTTTGTGTGGGTTCAGACCCCCAATAGGTGTGTTGGTGGACTAGTTCTGCCCGGGCGATATGTCTTGTGAAGTTGGTCCCATACCGAGTCCTAAACTTTACTTTCCTTTTTGTTCCATTTTGAGTTTAGTTTGCTATTTTGTAAATTAAATCTAATCGTGTTGTACTGCACTTGCTCGTTGAACCATCTTTATATAATTAATTAAATTCTCTTGTTTTCAAAGTTACTTTTACTAAATTTTGAAATAAGTTTTCACAAACTAAAATTAAAATATAAGACTTTCCCAATCTATAGATCATCTTTTGTTAATTTAGTGCATGTGCTAGAATTACATGGAATTGACCATATAACTAACCTCAGATCTTTCTTTTTGAAGCTGCTGCAATTGTGTTCGCTGTGCTCACTTTCTCGTGCAACCTGCTGACGAGCCGAGATGCCCGCAACATCTTCCCCACCATCACGTTTGGAGCTGGATTCGATGAACTTGAAGTGGTGCTCGGAAAGGCTATCTTTTTAATAATAAAATTTACCGCTCCAGAAGTTCAAGAGTCATCTACTGAGTTAAACCTGAATTGTCCCCAGGATTTCCCTTCTTTCAAGAAGGTAAAGACTACTGCCCTAACACATGCTAAGCTTATTGTTCCAGCTTCTGCTAAGGGAAAAGATTTCATCATCATTGAAAATACAATCAAAGGATTCACCATCATGCCATCGGTGTTTGAAATTGGATCGAGTTTGAATTCTACACCATTAACTCAGTCGCAAAGAAGATACCACAGTTGAAAGGTCCAGAGGGCTGCTAAAGCCCATATTGATGAAGAAATTTCTAGTGATGAAATTACTCACCAAGAGGAACTAAGATTATAAAAAATCTATCCACTTCTATGAGGGAGTAGGTTCCATCCCTTAATGGACACCAATGGGTACGAAAGTATCCAAAAGATTTCTGCTGCTTTGCCGTCACCTCATGGACATGGTGGGGAGAGAAAGAAGCCTACTCCTATCACCCAAGTTAGTACAATATTCCAGAGACTAGCTACCAAACAGGGTTGTTCAATTGGTGAATTACTTAAACGAGTGGGATGTGCATTATCCTCTTGATTGAAAAAGAAATTCTAAGAGTTGTCAGATCTGTCAGACGATTTCAATAATCAACTGAAACTTTGCCTGCTTGCATTCCCATCATGTTCCATTTGAGAAGCAGAGTTGATACTACTATCATGACCACCAATTCCATTGTTGCTACTTCAATACCTATAAGCCGTCAACTGGCTAAGTCACGTATGGGTCCGAGAATTATACCAGTTACCAGTCATAAGTATGTCTCTAAAGTTTCAAAGGAAAAGATGAAGAGGTTACCCGGTAGTGTATTAGGTTTGCACCATGGGGAGCATACCTCTCTTCATCATGTCAATGCCTCTATTGAGGCACCCTATCTCAAGACATCACCGTTGAAGAAAAAGTTATGGGAATCTAAGGTTGCCATACCAATACAATTTAATGAGCCCGTAGGGCAGGATCATGAAATGAAGCAAGGGCACAAAGTATCCGACATCATCGCAGCTATTGCTACCAAGTTGGATGAACAAATGGAGGTTTTTCAGCGGAGTCCCCCAGTTCTCAAAATGATACAAGAATTCATAATCAAAGAAAAAGTTTGAGAAGCTCAGGGTCAAGATTTATGAGTTAGCCTGAGAACATGGGGTTTCTGTTGATGATGATGATGAAGATTTTGACTTTACGCTTATCTCGATGAAGACTTCATCGATATTGACGTCATTGAAACCAAAGTCACTGCATCTACACAGAACACCCAACCTCTCATTGAAGGGAACATCGTAGATGATCTGTGTAAGGCTGTTTTACTATGGGATGAGCAAATCAACCAAATGGAGAAAAAGATGGAAGAGATGGCCACTTCCATGACTATCATGGCTACAGTTCATGGACAGTCTCAAGCACAACAGTTAGCTTTTCTAGAAGTTAGACAGTCAGAGATTGTACATACCACAGATGAAAGGAGGGAAGTTGCCTTGGCTAACAAAGACAATCAACAGAACAAGGATTCTCCACCGAGCGTCATACCATAAAAAGAATTTAAACAGATGGTCAAACAAGTTTGGGAGGCCTTAGCCAAATCTAAGGGTGGTGCATTGATTATAAAGGGTAGACCCTACCCGGAGGAGTTCAATGTCGTACTCTACCTTAAAGGTTTTTTGTCACCAAACTTAAGATGTTTGATGGGACTAGAAATCTGTGATTGCACATAAAACATTTCTGAGCCCGTTGTGGTAATACCAAATGTAATGAAGCCTTGCATTTTTGTCAATTTTTCAATAACCTGTCAGGAATAGCATTTTATTGTTATGTTGAGTTGCCCAACAGATCAGAGAAGGCATTTGTCGAGTTATAACAACTGTTTGTATATAGATTTGCTAGAGCACAACATCAGGTTTCTATTGGAGATCATGTGATAGAGAGGTAAAAGCCTAACAAGACTCTAGTAGATTATATCTTAAGGTGGAAAAACTTTAGCATGAAATGTGAACCATGGCCACAGGAACATCATGTAATAAAAATCCTACTTAAAAGCATCCATGAGTCAGTAGCTTTCATTTTTAAGGGACTTACCGTCAAGTCCTTTGGGAAACTACTCAACAAAGCTATCAATCTGCAAGAAGGAGCTAAACACATGGATTCTCAGGAGAAATCAGAAAAGACCAGAACAACTTGAATATTCAATGGCACACTACTTGCTATCAACTTTGATCTCTCTGATGAAGAAGAAGCAAAAAAAAATTTACATTTAATATTACAAGAAGGAGAAGAAATCACAAAGATAAACCTAAGGAGAGAAAAAGTGTTACCCTTGAGGTCAGCTCCCATGGATAAAGAAAATCAAATAGTAACTTAAGAAGAATAAAAAAATCAAATAAATATGTAATGATTATATAATGTGGATTATAACATGCTAGCTCATCTTTGGAGGTTGCCGACTAAACTAAGTATCTATGATGATCTAATCCTGTCAAAGGAGATGAGAGAGTCTCTGGTTATAGCCTTTCTTGACCCAGAGATTTTCTTAGCTCAGTTGGCCAGCACATCCTTGGATTAAGTTTGCTCGTTAAAGGAACAACCTGGGATAAGTTTCATAAATGAAGACTTGCTGCTCGGTACTACTGACCACAACCTACCGCTGTACATCTCTGTTGATATTGGCAGATTTGTATTGTTTAGAGTTTTGGTATATCCTCGAGCTTCACTTAACTTAATGAGTCTACGGACATTAGCATATTTGGATATTGAGGCTCAGGAGCTTGCAACTGATAAAATGATGTTAAGAAGATTTAATCAGAAAAGAGAAGGAGCCCTTGGATTGATCACATTTCTTATGAAAGTCGGAGAATTAGTAACAACCGCAAAATTTCATATCATCGATGCCGAGAGCTCTTTTAATGCTTTACTTGGTCGATCGTGGATTCATGATAACAACATGGTTTTGTCTTCCCTACATCAGTGCATTAAATATTACAAGGAAGGACAAGTACATTGCATTAAAGGAGAATTACATCCATTTTTAGTTCATGAAGTTGACATTCATGAAGATGTTGCCTAGTACATGCCTCCAAAGAAAAATGTCTTCTCTAATGAGGTGATGCCAAAAAAAATGAAGATTTAGAAGGATCACGAGGGCAAAGCCATTCAGCTCCGCTTTAGCGATCTTCCACTACTCTTTTGCAACAAGTTGCACTGGGTTCTTTTAGTTCATGAACCTGTGGTAAAGGCTGGGGAATAACAAATATGATTACTAAATGGACAAAGCTGAACATCAACATTGATGATGAAGAAAGCTCTGAGGAAGAAATGATGACAATAAAACAAAAGAAAGCACAGTACGAGATATTCTTGACATATGTTGAGAAAGTGAATACAAATTTATGTATGTCGGATCAACCACTATGTGAATGCCATGACCCTTACTCTGACTCTCCCTCAAAAGGTTAAGAGTTTAGAGGTTAAGGAAGTAAGTAGCACTAGTTCAAAGCTGATCAAGTTTTACCGTGCTTCTACTTCTACTAATCTTGAATATCATATAAATTTAGAAGAGGATTCTGTGAATTAAAGAAATTATCTTTTGGTTACTTTTTCATTTGTATACAAAATCAATTCAATAGGAATATATGCCAAAATAGATGCCAAAAGATAAGTTACAATTTTGAAACATTATGGAATTTTAAAAGTCAAATTCCCAACTCAAAAGAAGGTCTCAGATTTGCTAATGTAGGACCAGCCAATGATTTAGAATTTTGCATGGTCATTACTAGTGGGTTGGAATAGGATTGCCTTAATATAGAGGATGACTCTCAAGATTAATTAATAGAAGAAACCTCGCCATAATTTGAGGAAGAAATTAAATCAACTATTGATGAACTAAAGGAAATTAATCTCAGAACTGAAGAACAGCTCAGCTTGCATCTATAAGTTCTCTTCTCAGCAATGAAGAATCTTCAAAACTAATCAAGTTACTGTCATAATTCAAAGATTGCTTTGCAAGGAGTTATGATGAAATGTCAGGATTATCCTCAGAAGTTACAGTTCATAAGCTCGGGGTGGACAAAGTTATGACCCTTGTAAAAAAAGCTCCTAGAAGAATGCACCTCAAAATAGAGCAAAAAGTCATTACCGAGGTGGATAAATTGATAGATACTAACTTAATAAGAGAAGAGCAACTCCCAATATGGTTAGCCAATATTGTACCCGTTAAGATGAAAAATGGACAGATCTATGTATATGTCGACTTTAGAGATTTAAACAAGCTGATCCAAAAGATGAATTTCCGTTGCCAATATCAAAAATGATGGTGGACATCGCTTCAACACATGAAATTTTCTCCTTCATGGATGAATCATCAAATTACAAAAAATTCAAGATGGCTCAAGTGGATGCAACACATACAACCTTCAGGACACCGATCCAGATTTTCTGCTACATAGTAATGTCATTCAAATAAAAGAATGCCAGAGCAATATATCAAGGAGCAATGAAAAAAATCTTTGATGACCTCATTCACAATCAAGTGGAATGCTACGTGGATTATTTGGTCAACAAGAGTAAATGGGAAATAGATAATTTTTATGATTTGATGATCGTGTATGAACTATTACGACAATATAATCTCAACATGAATCCCTTAAAATGCGCCTTCGGTGTCATCTCCGAAAATTTCTAGGACTCATTGTCCGTCATCGGGGAATAAAGATTGACCCAAATAAGATTAAAGCTATCTTGGAAATGCCTACTCTCAAAATCTTGAAACAACTATGTTCCTTCCAGGGGAAGTGATGCAGATGGATTTAGTGTGTAAATTTTGCAATTATTTTTCAATATTACAAAATTACACGCGATAGATATAATATAAATAAGTAATATAATCCCAACAACAATACCTTTTATGAAATATTTTATCTTTTAAAAGTCTTTTAAACTGCCAAATCCCTATTCAAATCAACGTAAGTATATGTATCACTCAAGTTATTAAGGGATCTAATGGAGTCCTAGATATCATTCCCACAGGGAAATTTAAAAATCCTTTAACTAAGTTTTTGAAATTATTTTAGAACTAAAAATATAAAATCAAAAGTAAAATTCAAAGTTTGAATATTAACTATTAAGGTAAATGCTATATAAAATGCAGTTGAAAAACAAAGTTAACTAACTAATAACAAACTTTCAAAAGAAAAATTATGAAATCTAAACAAAGATTTAGTTTTGATGGAAAGTTCAAATTTAAGAAAGCATCCTTCCCCTTTACAATGAGTATATGGATTGTGAAGAAATTGAAATCATTTGAAAATATATATAAAAATTATCTTATGCCAAATAAAAGCAATTCTATTATTTATCCTCTTCCGACTGTTATAAAGAACATTGACTAATCCAGAGTTTGGTCCCTAATTCCATGGTTAGGTTAGGAGGATACCGACTGCCACTTCAGAGCTCCCACTACTCTCTCATTTGAAGGCTAACAATCTCACATCAATTTCTAATCAAATGAACCAATTAGGGGATTTTAATTGGTCACCTTAAAATCTAAAATTCTGTGTCCAAAAAAGTATATTTCTCTTTTTATTTACACCCAATGCCATGGATGACATACTCTCCCTAGAAATCAAATGTGACTCTCCCTATGTTATAAAAATCATATCACTTTTCAAAACATAAGTTTCTCAACAAGTTTTAACATTTCAATTAGCCAGATCAAAAAGTAAATGAAGATCAGATTTCAGATCATCACAAATTATTAACATTTAAAACCGTAGAAATAAAATCAATTCTCCACAAAACCATATCTCAAAGTAAGGAGAAGGATAAAGAAAACTACTCATAATTCATGGGAAGGATATAAAAAAACATGGATTTCATATATAAAAATAAGTTTACAAAATAAAAAAATAAAAGATACAACTTATCTCACAATCCTTCCCAAGCAAATTCCTAGAAGTTCTCTCCAAGGCTTACTCTCTTTAAAATCCCACTTAATTCTCTCTTATAAGTGCAATGAAGAAGAAATATCTCACATTCCCTCTCCTCTTACAACCCTAGAAGAAAATCTCCTCTTCTCTCCTCTTGCCTCTCACGCCAACTTTCTCTCTCTCCCTTTCTTGTTTCGCCTCCTAGCCTCCTTGAAGTCTTCTCTTTTATTTTTGGGCTACCTCCTTTGAAAAGAATTTCGAATTCACTCCAACAGTTCCCTCTAAAAATCAACTTTTTTGACTTCAAAAGATATGCCATTTGATTCAAAAGGCATATCCCTTTATAAAGGAACCTTACAAAGTGTTTAGATGCATTAAATTACTCCAATAGGTGTTTAGAACAAGTTTCCTTTTAAAAATTCATGCAAAATTTGCCTCGAACTACCTTAATTTGCAAAAAGTTGTCTCTCGTGCATCATGTGCCGGTTCTCTCTCAATATACGCATGATGCACCGATTTGGCACATCATGTGCCAAAATCCCAAAATTCATTATTTTGGCTCCAAATTTTGTCCTATTTGCCATTTTTGCTCGAAATGCTTAAAAATGATATATCTACAATAAAATTATGAAAATACCCATATTTAAAGTACAATATCACAAAAAATAAGCATAAAATATGTACTAAAAATATTATTTTATTTTGGTGTATCAAAATCCCCCAAACTTAAAAGTTAATTGTCCCCATGTGACACTTTTATTACATAGAAGCATATGACTTATGATAGATATTGACTTATAACTTCTATACTTTAGTTTAATAAATAAAATAACAAAATTTAAGAAAAACTTTTAATAACTTTGATTTAAATTCTAAGTCTAGGAATACTTAGTAATAAAATTTAAGATTTGTGAATCTCTATTCATTTTAAGAAGAATTGCAACTTGTCATATTAATGACAATTAGAACATTCATATGAAAAAAACTTTCATGAAGACTTTACTAGGAGTGCTACTAATACTCCAATATAAGTTTAGAAAATGTAATAGACTCCTTCCTTAAGTTGTTTCAAGTGAAGCTAATTTTAGATTAGGCATCTCCTTAGGCTTCTTCTAACTTATTTTTATTTTCTTTTCTTTTATTTTCTTCTTTTCTTTTTTCTTTTAGGATCTTTTCAATCCTTTCTTTTCTTTTTCATCTTTTTTTTCTTTTTTTTTTTCAAGTGAGGATTATTATATCTGGATAGCCTTTAATTACATTGAAATTCACTATCCTTTTCTTAAAGTTAAACTCTATACCTTTCTTCCTTTGTAAATTCATATTTGTTTAGACTTTTCATAAAGTCTCATTCTTTTCTTTACATGAAACTCTAAAATTCTTAACACTTCAAAAATACAATTTTCTTTACTTTAAATAGAAAATCATAGTCCTATCCTATCATACCAAATATATTTAACTTTAGAATTTACCTTCATTATCAAAAAAAATTTACCTAAATTTACTACATTATTTATAAACATAAGTTTTGCCATATAAAGTTAAACCTTAATATCCCAAGCCATGTTAAATTAATTTTGAAAAAATAGTTAATTGAGAATAAATAAATTTTAGTTTTCTTCTTTTCAAAATAAATTTTTCTTTTCCCCAAACTTAAGTTTTTAAGTGCTTTTAAAAATACTTTTAATATAAAATTTAGTAGGTGAAAGAAAATAGTAAACGCATGAAGAAAAAAACTGACATGTAGAGAATTTCTGACCATGAAATTGAGTTTTGGTTACTACAGGTACTATTTGTAAAACTACATACAAACTTTAAAGCATTAAATAAAACATAATATTTTCTAAAGAACTGACTGAGAATATAAAACACAAATATAAAAACAGAAAAACTAAACTTAAATTACTAAAAGTATATAAAAATGCAAGTATACAATTGTTATTATAGATTCAATTTACAACACAACATAAAAGTTTGTACTACAACAGGTTCCAAAAAAAGTACATCACAATACAATCACAAATAACAAACAAACATCAAAACAAACTAAAATAAACTCCTAAAAATCAATTCTCATCTCCTTCCTTATCATCATCAGAAACTTCTTCTTCTTCTTCTTCTTCTCCTTCTTCTTCCTCTTCTTCTTCTTCTTCTTCTTCTTCTTCTTCTTCATCATCATCATGAATAGGAGCATAGGGAGTGAAACTAGGGTAAGCAGGAAAGTCTACATTAGGTTCACCCCTAAGATGTCTTACCATAGCATTTTAAAAATCAATGTCATGTTGAACTCTCCTTTGTTGATATCCATCATTATAGGCATTTTTTGCTCCTATCTCTCCCAGCTGACTTTGAATATTAATTATGTCCATTTGTTGAATCATTAGTTGGTCCATAATACTTTCAAGTGATGCATATCGAGAAGTAGACATCCCTGCAGCAGATGCAGTGGGCCTCTCTTTTCTTCCACCTCTAGATTCAAGTAATTATTCCCCTCTTTGAATCATATGACTCCCAATCAAATTCTATGGCTATAATCTTTCTTCATTTATATGTGGTTCTACTCCTGATTGTTCACATAGATTGAAAATCAGGGCAGGGTATCCTAAACCACCAACAGTAGAACTACTAGCTATACTTCGAGCATGCTGAACTATAAGTGCACCAACATCTATTGCATTCATGTTCTAAATGCAATAATTTAGTACAACTCTAACTTTTGTAACATCAACCTATTGATTTGTTCTCAATAGTCTGACAAAAATGAAGTAGTGCAACACTTTTGACTGAATAGTCAACATGGAAGCAGGGAAGTTAACTATCCTGTTATTCTTAATCTTCCACTCCCCTCTTCCATCAGTAAAAAATGCAATCACTTCATCCAGTGATGAATCAATCATCATAAATGCATCATTTTCATCAAAAAGTACACCTCTCAACCCATAAAAAGTATTGATCGAATCAGCTGTAAATTTAGCTTGTTTACCTCTTACTAGGATGTGATCTTCATTAGTGAACCCCAGGTTTGCATAAAACTTTCAAACCATGGACACAATTACTGCGATAGTGAATTAACAAAATCTTTCCCAATTTCTGGTGAGAATCAATCTCTGATCTTGCCATTCGAGTTTGCAAATGCCCATTCTTGGATCATTCTTCTTGTCTCCATTTGAGAGTTGTATATGTGCTGGGCCTTGAAGTTAACAAATCTTCATGCATCAAAGTATTTAAACAACCTTCCTCTCTTAACTTGGGGAGCCATTTGAAAATTCTATGAAAATCCAAATAATTTCACATAAATTGCTAAATAAGAAATTTAACTCCTCGAGCAAGATTATTTTGTAAGAAACTCTTCACCATGAATTTTCTTCAAACTTTTTCATCAAAAATCCCAAAATTTGGATCTCCCAAATCCATGATGAAAATCAAAAATTTCTAAATCAATGTAAAGCTCTTACCAAGCAAAGATGAAATCTATGGTTTTTAGCCTCCAAATCCTTCTCGTTTGCCCACAATATGATGCCCTAGGCTAAGGTCTTGAGGTAGGAGATGATCTAACCAATCAAAATGGAGTTATTTCATGTGATTTTGCAGTTTTCAAAGCTATCTGGTGTGTTCAAACCTTTGGCTCATCTTGTGCCAATCTGGCACATCATGCACCTAGGCTCTAAAAATTGGCGCATCATGTGCCAGAGCTTAAGTTCACCTGATTTCAATTTTCTATGGAAATATGCTTTGTACCGCTTTACGCCAACCTCTATTTAACTCAAATAAACTTTTTTAAGCATAATTAAACATCACACTAACTAAAAAATTTTACAAACACCACAAAAATCCCTTCTTTGATAAACCTCTTCTTCACTAAAACTCGATCATGTAACTTCTGAGCATAAAAAATGGCAAACTTTCTATAGTTAAAAATTTCAAATCTAGCAGGGTTTTTAGAGTGGGAAGCCATATGATTTGAAAAGTGGTGACTCTTCCTTCGTTTCCCCCCTAAAAAATGTTTTAGAGTCAGTTTTTAGGGGTTATATTGAGAAGAAACTGCTAAAATTTGCAAAAAAACTGCCATTTGACACGTTTTAAACATTTTTGATACCACGGTGCATCATGTGTCAGCTATATAGAATTCAGCGTGCACCAGCTCTCTGGAATTTGACGCATCATGCGCCAGTTCCAAAAACTTCACCGTTTTGATTTTGATCCATTAAATTCTCAATTTTTTTATAAAATTAGAAAAATAAAGTTGTTTCTAAATATTTTTCTCAAATACAAGGACTTCATAAAGACTTAAACATAAATATATGTGAAATATTTTAAACAAAATAAACTCAAAAGCAAAGTAAATAATGATAAATATGAGTTTCCTTCCAGAAAGCGCTTGGTTTAATGTTGTCAGCCCGACATTCCTAGTCTTATTCTGATTGACCCAAGATTACAGTTTCCTTAAAAGCCAGTCTTTGTCCATCAAAAAATGTTTTCAATCGGTGCCTATTCACTTTAAATATTCTTCCAGTCTTGGGGTCTTCAATATTAACTGCTCTAAAAGGATAGACTTTTATAACTCTGAATGGCCCTTCCACCTACACTTCAATTTTCTAGGAAATAATTTCAATCTTGTATTATATAATAAAACTTCCTATCCAGGTTCAAATTCTCTTTTAATTATCTTCCGATCATGACATTGTTTCATCTATTCCTTATAAATCCTAGCATTATCGTAAGATTCATTCCGAATTTCCTCAACCTCATTGAATAACAATAATCTTTTCTCACCAGCATCTTTCAAATTGTAACTGGCAAGTAACAAGTCTCATATTGAATTGAATTCTTTTATTACTCAATAAGCTTTATGCTCCAATTTAACTGGCAAGTAACAAGTCTTCCCAAAAATTAATCTATATGGGGACATTCCTATATGTGTCTTATAGGCTGCCCTGTATACCCATAAAGCAGTATCTAGTCTCATAGACCAATCCATTTTATTAGGATTAACAAAATTTTCCAAAATTCTCTTAATTTCACAAGTAGATACTTTTGCTAAACTACTAGTCTGGGGATGATAAGCAGTTGCAATTTTATTTGTTATGTTATATTTTTTCCACTAATCTTGTAATTGTTGCATTTCTAATATGAGATCCTCGATCGCTAATGATTACCCTCGGCATTCCATATCCTCTAAAAAAATTTTTAATTAAAAATTTTGAAACACTCCGAGCATCACATCGAGGTAAAGCGATTGCTTTAATCCATTTAGAAACATAATCCATTATAATCAATATATAAATATTTCCAAATGAAGGTATAAATGGTCCCATAAAATCCAATCCCCATGCATCAAAAATTTTAATTTCTAAATTAAAATTTAGAAGCATTTCATTTCTTTTTGAAATATTACCCCCTCTCTAACATCGATCACATGTTTATATATATATATATAAATATATGATAGAGGTGGTGGCTGGCTTGGTGGCTGTTCTATTAGGGTTCCCATTGACTACCTAAGGTTGGTGGGATCTCCATCCCTTCTCTACTTTCTGTTTTCTCTCTACTGGTGTTTTGTCTTCTTCATTTGGAAGCTTCTCTCTTGTTTTTCTGCTTTCTGGAATTTTCTTCTCTCAATTGGCAGTCGGGGTACTATTCCATTAATGTGGAGAGCTGATGGCTGAACAAAGCAATGTGAATTTAGCCACTAATATTCAATGGGCAAAGGTGACTTTTATTGATATTGTTGGAAAAGTCTTTGACCCTATTAAGAACTTTGATGATTTGGTTTTCCCTCAAAAGTTACGATGAGGTGGTTGACCCCACCATTAAACCACTGAGCAGGAAGAGTGGTAAATGGCCATCTTTTATAATGAGGAGGATATTCAAAGCCTGACTAAAAATTGCAATATTACTCTTATAGGCAAATTTCAGCTAGGTCATCGTAAAATGGAAGCTATAAGGAAGTTCTTTGACAGCATTAAACTTAAAGGAGCTTGGAGAGTTGGCCTTATTGATGGAAGACACATTCTTATCCATTGAACTAGAGAAGATGATTATGCTAGAATCTTCTCTAAAAAAAATTTACAGATTGAGGGTAACACAATGAAGATTTTAAAGTGGTCTAATGATTTTGATCCAAGCAAGGAACTCCCTATAGTTCCTATTTGGTTCAAGCTCCCAGATCTAAAGCTCCATTTTTTCAACCATAAAGTTTTTTTAACATTAGAGAGGCCTTGGGTAAACCCCTTAAATTGGGTGTTCCAACTTTTAGTCTATCTAGGCCATCAGTGGCCAAAATATTAGTGGAAAGGGACCTAACTCTCCCAACAATTGATGAAATATGGCTGGGAACTAAACATAATGGGTATTGGTAGAGAATCATTGCTGAACAGAAGCCTTACTATTGCTTCCACTGCTGCATGTTTGGCACGCTGATAACAAGAGTTTTAAATTACTTAGGATTCCTAATCATGGGGCCCAAAATGAAGCTGTAATATCTATGGAACCTTTGGTGGAACTTTAGAAGGAAAGGGAAATTTCTGATGTGTGCCCTGATCAAATCATTTTTGAGATTAATGCCAATGGTCTTGAAGAAATTGTTCAGGCCACTAAGGCTGCTGTGGCCATTGAGATTGAAAATGCAGACAATAATATAACCATTGCTATTCATGACCATTTTCTGATTGCTTTGACTGATAATTTATCCAAGGAGGAAGCAGGCCCCTTTGTAATCCATCATGAACCATTTGCTGTTCAGATCACAGCCAGTGAAGCTGCTGCACATGAACCTTCTGTTTTAAAGCCCCAGAACTCTCAGAGGGATGTTGGTGAGCTTGTTCATAAGGATTTTCATGTGGACTCCACTTTAGTTGAAGTCTTATAGACTGTTTTGGTTGATGATTAGAAACCCCAAAAAACAAGAAAAGAAAAAGGGTAGCCAGGAGTTAAACAATGTGAAGGAAAAAACATACTTACTCAGGGACAAAAATAATTATTTAGAAACCAAGGAGGCCATGGTAAGTTATAGAAGTAGGGGTAAACCCATCTCCTTTGGATGATGAACCTTTTATGTTGGAATGTTAGGGGATTGGCACATCTTAAATACCTTAATATACTTACTGCTTTGAATAGGATGTATAAATTTTGGTTTGTTGCTGTTTTTGAGCCTATGGTGTCCAAATATCCTCAGAAAATCCTTAGAAAATTCTCTGGCTATTCTCATTTTTCTTATCTAAATAATAACATTTGGTTGCTCCATAGAAAGGAAGTAATGTGTCAAATCTTGTGGGATCATCCACAATTCCTTCATATCAAATTTAACTTTGGGAGACAGGAAGGTCTGACTACATTTGTTTATGCTGGAAGCTCATCAAGAGCCAAAGTGGAGCTGTGGGAGTTTATTCATACTATCAGCAATTCTTGTAATTCATTATGGCTGGTGGGTGGGGATTTCAACTCCATTTCTACCCCTTCTGAAAAACTAGGAGGCAATCCACCTGATTCCAGTTCTATGAACAACTTTAATGACAATATCAGCTTAGTTGGCTTAATTGATCTTGGTTTCACTGGACCCAAGTTTACTTAGAGGAGAGGAACTTTATGGAAAAGATTGGATAGAATCCTTGTTAACTCTCTGTGGCTGAATGAATTCTTACATACCTCTGTCCAACATCTTAGCATGACAGGTTTTGACCATAAGCCCTTACTCATCATTATTTTTGCATCTCCATTCAAGTACAAAGCTAGCTTTAGACATCTCAACATGTGGTCCTCTCACAATGATTTTCTTAATCAAATTTCTTTAGGGTGGAGAAATTGTCACCACTCTAATCCTCTGATCAAACTATGGATGTTGCAAAAGAAGATGGACAAACAATTATGTAAGCGGAACTGGACTGTGGTTGGGGATGTTAATTTGAGAGTAAAGGAGGCTGAAAAGGAAGTGCATGATAAAGAGACTACGCTTGAGAACAATCTAAATAATGAAATGAATTTACTGCTGGCTAATGAAAAGCCAATGAATGTTATTTTTATGCAGGAGGAATTCTATGCTCAAAAGGCCGCAAAAAACTAGATTTTGTGAAGGCGACAAAAACTCAAAGTACTTCCATGCTTGTATCAACTATAGGAGGAGATGCAATACCATTCACAAGATTAAACATCCCTCACGACAATGGATTCAATTTGAAAACTTAATTGCATCTAGTGCTATTCAGTATTTTCAAACTCTTTTTACTCAACCTCCTGTCACCAAACTTTTAATCCAACAAGATCTATTTGATTAGAGTTACACAAGAAACCTTAACTTGGAATCTATCCCTGGGGAATTAGAAATTTGGTCAGCCCTGACCTTAATTGACAGCTCCAAAGTTGTTGGCCCAGATGGATTCTCAATAGATTTCTACAAGAAAGCTTGGAAGATCATCAAAGGGGATATTATTGAGACAGTACAAGGCTTTTTCAAAGTGATGGATCTGCCTAACTATTTTAAATGCTCTACCATTGCCTTAATTCTCAAATACAACTCTAATCTTTTTTGGGATCAGTTCAGGCCTATTAGTCTCACTAATGTATTGTCCAAAATTATTAGCAAGGTTATTTCCAACAGATTGCAGCCTCACTTACCTCATCTCATCAGTGAAAATTAATGAGCTTTTGTGCAAGGAAGAAGTATAGTGGAAAATGTTCTCCCGGCTCAAGAATTAGTCCTGGATCTGGACAAACAATGTAGAGGAGGGAATCTTATTTTTAAACTTGACATCCAAAAGGCCTATGATACCATACACTGGGATTTCATTGAGGAGGTGCTTTCAGCTAGGGGATTCTCTCAACCCTTTATTTCATTGATCCTAAGGTGGCTTACTAATAATTATCATTCTATTTTCATTAATGGGAAGTCTCAATGTTTCTTCCGTGCTACTAGAGGCATCAAGCAAGGTGACCCTTTATCTCCCACAATCTTCATACTTGCGTTTGATTACTTATCTAAACTGTTGAATAAATTTATGGCCAAAGCTCCTCACTCTTTATATATCCACAAATCTAACATTATTGTTTACCATTTAGCTTTTGCTGATGATGCTATTATATTTTCCAAAGTGACTAAACCTATAGTTAAATTACTTTTCCAATGTTTGGAGAACTTTCAAGATAGCTCTGGAATGAAGTTTCATATACAGAAATGCCAAGTTGTATTCAGTAAAAGGGTAAAACCAGAAATCAAGCACTGGATTTCAGATTTCACTGGCTTTTGCTATAGCTCTCTACCTCTAAAATACTTGGGTACCTTATTGCTCAAAGGGAGGACTAGGCAAGTCCAGTTTGATGATATTCTTTTGAAAGTCCAAGATAAACTCAACAGCTGGTCTAATACCTTTCTTCCAATGGGGGAAGAATTACACTCCTCAAAATTTTATTGGCATCTCTTCCTTCTTATTTATCACAAGTTTCTATTATGAAGAAATCCATCCAAACTACTCTTTAAAGAACTTTCAATCGATTCCTTTGGGCAGGCCAGAGAAAGCAAATGCATTGGGTGAGATGGCAAAGAGTTTGTAGCAGTGTTAGAGCTGGAGGTTTGGGGTTTAAGAGTTTCTAGCAGATTTCCCAAACTAACTTTTGCAAACTTTGGGTCATGTTTAGAGCTCAGACTTCCATTTGGGCTAAATTTTGGAAAGGTAAATACTACAAAGATCTGTATCCTTCTCTTGTGACTAATAGATTGGGGAATTCAAGAACTTGGAAGATTATGCTGAAGATGAGAACAAAGGTTGAACAGCTTTTCATTTGGGATATTGGGAAAGGTAGACTCAATGTTTGGATAGATAATTGGACTGGAGAAGGCTTTATCCCTCCTCCAACTGGCTCTCAATTCAACACCACAACACAGGTGGCTGACTTTTGGTCTGGTGGTGAATGGAACCAGCAAGCTCTTCAGAATATCCTTGATAATAGATTACTGAACACTATCTTGAAGAAACCCATTGACAGATCCAAGAAGGACAAACTTATTATGAAGAAGAAGGTCTCCCAGACTTTTTCAGCTTCCATTGCTAACTTATGCTTTTATCAACAAGAAACCCCTTGGACTAAAAGTGTTTGGAACAAGTTTCTTTCTCCTTCCATGGCCTTTTTCTCTTGGAAATTATTTTATGGCTTCATACCAACTGATGATATTTTAAAGTTAAAATGCTTGAGAGGCCCTTCAAGATGCTTCCTATGAAAAAGTGAAGAGGAATCCCTCCCTCATTTGTTTTGTAAATTCTCTCATGTTCAGCAAGTCTGGAACATCTTGTTACCCAAACTGAAACTTATTACCATTCAGCTATCTTGGGATGATTTTTATTTAAGCTAGAAATACTGGTAGGACCAAACTCTCCCTCTCACCCCTTGTATAATTGCTTGGTTTGTTTGGATGGCCATAAATAAGCTTAAATTTGATGAAGTCAAAATGAATGCCACTGCTATTGCCAGTAATTGCTACAGCTATTTACAAAAATTGTACTATCATAGGAAGCTTCCTGAAATCCTATGCACAACCTCCCTCAATTGTTCAAGGAAATTTCAAACTATCCTTGTTCATTGGAGATGCCCTCCTAAAGGTTGGGTCAAAGTTAACACTGATGGAAGCATCATTTCTTCTAATGCTAGTTTTGGTGGGGTTTTCAGAAATGCAAGAGGTGAATGTCTGCTATACTTTTAGTCTCCTGCCAGGGCTGAGGACCCTTTGGAAGCTAAAGCCCAAGCTGTTTATTGGGCAGTGTTCTTGGCCAAAAAGTGTAGCTAGAATCAATTAATGGTGGAAACTGATTCCATGAATTTAATTAACGTACTTGAAGGGAGAATTCATGCCCCTTTGTATCTGATTCATTGGATCACAGGTATACACACCTTGAGCTTGGAGATTAAGTTGTCCCTTTCTCATACATATAGGGAGGGTAACAGACCTACTAATTGGCTTACCAAGACTGGCCTCCGTATTCAGAACCCCTCCATTGATATTTGTACCACTCCCTATTTAGAATTACTATTGAAAGGAGATCTTGTTGATCTACCTTTCTTTAGAGTTTTGCCACTTTAACTTTTGAGAAGTGCCTTGTTTTTGCCTTTCTTTTTCTATCTATTTTTATCAATNTGTTTATATATATATATATATATATTTGGTTTAAGGACATACTGTTGTCTCCGTACATGTTAGACTAATGAGGAGACTACAAAAGGAAAAATAGCTGGAGAACATGTTGTTTATATATATATATATATATATTTGGTTTAAGGACATACTGTTGTCTCCGTACATGTTAGACTAATGAGGAGACTACAAAAGGAAAAATAGCTGGAGAACATGTTGTTTATATATATATATATATATATTTGGTTTAAGGACATATTGTTGTCTCCGTACATGTTAGACTAATGAGGAGACTACAAAAGGAAAAATAGCTGGAGAACATGTTGTTTCATTACAGGAATCATCAGTCCTCCCAAAAAAAATACCAAAACAAAAATTTGCCTATTTAAGGAAATCAAGTTCAATAAAACCCCATACAATATGGGGAAACAACATAAGAAAAGAGGGGGAGATTTGGAACATCAAATGAAGAAAATCAGTCTCCATTAGTCTTGGATATCAATTCTGAAATGTGAGACATCAATCATGTCTCCTTGCAGTAAAAACTAAAGGGTGTAGGAAGGGGTAACGGCAACAAAGAAATCCTTTAAGTTATAACCTTGTTTAGGTAGCCAATTTGCAGGCTGGTTTCCCTCCCTATATATAAAAGTGTAGTGCACCTTGAGCTGTAAGGTTAGCTCTCTAATTTTTTTGGTCCAATATGTAAGATGCCAGGGTCCTTGCTGCTCATATTTCAATATATTAATCAGTGCTATAGAATCCACTTCTAACCATAAATTATACCAGCTAGTCATTTTGGCAATCTTTAGTGCTCAATAAACACCAACAAGTTTTGTTTCAAGTGCATCAACAACCATAACAGGAATGTAAAAGTGTAGTAAGCATTTTCTCAAGTGATTTCTGTAGACACCCCCCACACCTGCTCCTGACTTGTTGAAGCTTCCATATGTATTTATCTTAACAATATTATGATATGGAGGTTTCCACTAGACCCTATAGATTTGAATCTGGTCAGGTTGTCCCAAAGAGTATGAGTTGGAAATATTAAGGAATCTTTTGAATTTAATCATCTTGTGTACATAAGAAAGGCTTTTTTTAACAATCTTATTAGTTTTTGGTGTACCCTCTTCAAACATAGCTTTATTTCTCTCCATTCATATAAACCAAGCAACAATAAGGGGAATCGAAGCATAATTCTTCTTATGCCATGTCTTCCAGCAGGTGGTAAGTTTGCCACAAGTAAAGAGTTTATTATCAATATTCAGGTGTGATAGTAGTTGGTGTCATACTAATTGGGCAAAATTGCATTCAAAGAGGAGATGAGGCAATGTTTCCTCCTCATGTAGACAAAGCCTGCATTTAGAAGTAACCCTTAATCCTTTTAGTTTAAGGATGTCATCAGTAGGAAGTAGTTTATGAAATACCCTTCAGCAGAAGAATGAAATGGAAGGGGATAGAGAATTGTTCCAAATGATAATGCCCCAGGATATGTGCTCCCATTGGAAGACTTTGGAATAGATAGCTTTGGTAAGAATTTGATTGGAGAATAACTGCCAAACAATTCTATCAGACTTGCTTCTGTCACTTTTGATGCTAGTAATTTTTGTGGTTGAGTTGGCTTGGAGAATATTTGATAGCTTAGTTAAAGACCAGTCTTCATTTACCTAGCATTCATCAACCTTGAGATCAGTGTTAAGGACACTATTGATTGGAGACAGCCAATCTTTAGGGCACCAATTATCAAGCCAAAAGCTTATATATCCTTTTCCCAAATCCCAAATAAAGAGATTTTTTTTAGTTTGTCGAATATTCAACATCTTCCCCAGATTTTGAATCCCCAGTTTTCCTTTCAACAAGAGTGGGATGCTGGTCTTTATAATATTTGATCCTCATGAAATTAGCCCACAAAGAAGTCTATGCTCTAAACTTAATCCATAGATTAAATACGTTGATTTGAAAGAGCTGGTTAATACTCTTGATGCCAATGCCCCCAGCCAGCTGTGGTTTAGCCACCTTTTACCAAGAAGCCCAATGTATTTGCTGCCTCTGACTAGACCACAAGAGCTTATTAAAAACACTTTCTAATCGGATTTGGGTGATTTTCTTCATATTAGTCATCTGCAAGATATAAGAGGGAAAAGTGCTTAGAATTCTTTTCAACAGTGTAATTCTACCCCCATTAAATAGAAAAGATTGGGTCCACCCACCCATTTAGATAAGAAGTGAGCTTATTTATGACTTCCTCCAATTGTATTTGTCTAGTTCTTCCAGTGAGTAGCATGACACTTAAGTACTTTATAGGAAGCTAGCAGTTGGAGAAGCCAGTGTAACTAGAAGCCCATTATTTTCAATTTGGGGATGCTTTTTTGCTAAAAATTTGGAGGCACTTTTCAGCACTGAAACACATCCCAAACTATGTTTGAAATTTTTGAAGAGTCTGATACACTTTCCTTCTTGCATTCTTATGTGCTCTTGAGAATACCATAATGTCATCAACATATAGTTAGTGAGTGATGGCTATGTTGGATCTATGGTGGTAAATAGTGTAGCTTTGATTTAGCAGAGATTCATCCAAAATTCTAGATAAATAGTCAATAGTCATAAGGAAGATTGTGGGGGATAAGGGATCCCCTTGCTTCCAACCTCTGGTTGTAGTGAAAGACCCCCAACCTTTCCCATTTATGAGAATAGAGTGGTTGTTATTTTGTAGCTATTTGTGGATGAGTTGACAAAAATCTATGTGAAACCCTCTTGCAGTGAGAGCTTCCATAATGAATCCCCAACTGATAGTATCATAAGCTTTTTGTAAATCTAGTTTGTAGATCAAATTACCGCATTTACTGGTCTTGTTTAGATCATGTAGTAGTTCATGTGCTAAGAGAGTGTTGTCAATTATGGATCTCCCCTTCACAAATGCAGTTTGATTGGGTCTAATGATATGTTCAAGATGAGGCTGAAGCCTATTGACAATAATTTTGCTGATTGCTTTAATGATGACAGTGGCTAGACAAATTGGTCTGAAGTGATTCCAATTGGTTTGCATATTAGATTTGGGGATCAACATAGAAGTAGAGGCACTGAAGTAATATGGGAGATTATTTCCTTGGAAGAAACTAGCCACAACAGCTATTATCTCAGGCTTAATAATGTCCCAAGATTTTTTATAGAACTCAGCAGTGAATCCATCAAAGCCAGCTGCTTTGTTGCTATCAATAGAATTCATAGCCATCTAAATCACCTCTTCATTAGAAATTTCAATAAGTCTTAGGTTAACAGTGTAATTCAGTTTAGTAGAGAAATAATTTGGATCAATAAGGATTCTGTGATTATGATCTTGATTCAAAAGGTTTTTGAAATAACTTACTGCATCATTTGCTATTTCAATATTCTCATGTAACCACTTCCCCTCAACATTTTCAATAGCATGTATAGTGTTACATTTCCTTTTGTGTTTGATATAAGAATGATAAAATTTGGTGTTTTTGTCCCCATCAGTGAAGATGTTCATGGCTACTTTCTGGTTGAGGAATTGGTTTAGATAATCAATAGTAGTAAGAAGTTTATTTTGGACAGTAAACAGTTCCTTTTCCTCAACAGTTCCTTCCCGTTGATCTTGCTCCAACCTTATAACCTCCTCTTCTAGCTCTTGCACTTTGGTAAGAACATTGCCAAATGCCCCCCAACTCCATTTCCTAAGGGCATTGGTAGTTTTGAATTGTAGCAAACTGAGTTTAATGAAGGGGTCAGTATGTGAAATACCATTCTAAAGGTTAGCAATATAGGAGTTGTAAGAAGGTGGGAAGACCACATGTTTAGATATATAAAAGGGGAAAGGGAAGATGTATTATCTGAGGAGGTGATGCTAATAAGGTTTGGTCTATGGTCAGAACCAGCAATGCTAAGATGAATGACAGAAGTGAAAAAGAAATGGTTATACCAGCTATCATTGACAAAAACTCTATCAAGTCTTTCGCAAATTTTACCCCTCTTCCATGTATAGGCAGGTCCCTTAAAACCCAAATCAAATAAACTAGCTTTGTGGATATTATCATTAAAGTTGTTCATTTTGGCTTGGCCAGGAACTCTGCCCCCTGATTTTTCAGCAAAAGAAGTAATGCAGTTAAATTCTCCCCTTACAATCCAAGGGGATTCCATTTGCTGGCTGATATTCAACAAATGATTCCAAAGCTCTTTTCTGTCATCCTTTGTACATCCTGCATATATGAAGGTAGCATATCCTAAATGACCATTGATATTAAACTTAAAATGAACAAATTATTGATGATTAACTAGAATATTCCATCTGATTTACTTTCTATATAAAATCCAAATTTTATTGTTGGCATTGGTAAAATTATTAAAACCAGGAAACTTTTTGATAAGCTTTTGATAGTTTTTGTGAACCATAGGTTCAAGAATTACTATGAACCAAAGTTTGTATTTATAATTCAAATGCAAAACTCTTTTAAGAGAAAGGGGTTGGCTATTCCCCTAATATTCCAGCAAGGATATTAATCATTTGATGGATGAATTTGGAGGGATGGCTGTGATATTGATCTGGTTCTACCTCTGTGATGATGGGGAGAACCAAACTTTGTTCTAGCTTTGCTCTCTGTCTGCAATAAAGTGACTCCTTGCTGTAATTTTTGCACTTCTATCACTTGTTTTCTTTTCCTTCTAGCTCTTTGAACCTACCAATCTTCTTCTATTTCCTGTTTAAGACCAAAGATTACATGTTCCTCAGGAGCCTTGCCATGAATGTCTATTTGGCTTTCTTCTTGAAGAGTAAGTGAGGGAGTGATCATTATGATTTCATTAATTTCCTTTCTAACTATTTTGATTGGAGAGTCCACTGAGATTCTATTTGTAGGGGAATCTGATAGCTCACCCAAAGGATCAGCTGATGAAGAGTTTACATTGATTGTTGGGAGTGGTCCCTCAGTCCTTTGAGTGGTTTCTTTCCTACTGTTCAGATGTGTTTCTTTAGCAGTGTTCACAGAGGCTTTCAAAGAGGTATTTCCTGTGTCTCTGTGGTCCATTCCAATGTTCCTTTTAGGGGGTGGATGTAACCTATAGCACTTTTCAACTGTATGGACAAACATCTTGCAATGTTGGTAATAGTAGGGTTTTTATTCAGGGACAATATCTTGCAAAAATCCTTTAGTGTCTTAGCCAATCCATATTCTTTTTAGCTCAGGAAGGTTAATATCTCTCTCCACTTGTATTCTTGCCAAAGCTGGCCTAACTTTATTATATGTTTGGGCATCCACTTTTGAAGGAGTACCCAAAGCTCTTCTTATGTTAAATAAGGCATTCAGCTTGAAGAAAAGAAGTGGAAGGCATGACAAATTATACCAAAGAGCAACCATAGGTGGTTCTTTACTTGGATTAAAGTCAGGAGTCCACTTTATAGTCTTCATGGTAGGTCCAACAATAGTTACTGATTGCTTGACAAAGAGTCATGCATAATCTTCCTCCAAAGCTAATTGGATTAGTAGGTGCCTCCCATCCATTAGACATAGCTTCCAATTTCTAATAAATTTAAGTGATTCAAAAAAAATTCTAATCAGCATCATTTTGGGGTGGCCCAACTGAATTTTTCCCACTATGGTGAATTTTACTTCCTCTTTAAGAGAGTTTAACTCTTTGTTTGTGAAGAAAACTGCAGTTTCCCCCTCCTTAGAACCAAGTGGGTGAATGCAAGGACTACATCCTCTCCCTATAGCTGTGTCATGAAATTTCTGAGGGAACACCAAGTGGTCAAAATCCTATAGAACTTCAGTAATTCTTCCAACTACCCCAACATATGTTGTTTTTGTCCATTGAGAATCAGTGGAAACATCAATAGGTGTGGTTATTGTAAGACTACCACCATAAAGAGTCCCCACCAAGCAGCAGTCAGAGAAGATAGTGCAGTCTCCTGGGGTCACAAACCAGTGAAAACCACCAGAAAGGCACCAGCAAACCTGAACAAACTTAAAAAAGAAACCAAAAAATCAGACTGCCTTCAACAGCTAGTCACCAAACAGGAAGAAAAAGGGAAAGGAAACCCCACAGCTAAGGAAGCTAGAGAAAGGCTCAATGAAATAGTAACTCCAAAGTCAAGCACAAGAGCACCACCACCACCACCTAAGATATGAACTAGCAGGCAGGTAGCTACCCTATCCACCACTTTTGAGTTCCTCTTCAGCCAACAGCCTCTAATCTTCATCCTTTCTGAAAGCTTAGCAAAGC